>BMAO01010726.1:0-17379 GCA_019973975.1 Trichonephila clavata
TTTTTTTATTTATAACGCCCCGTCATTCCCGCGTAGGTTGATTTTTTGAAAACACCTTTTTAAGCTGATCTCTGATCAGCAAAAGTAACATGTTGTTACAAATTTTGTGTGATGAATACTTAAAATATGTGTAAATAATTTATATCTGGATGCATAATACGTTAATTTTACTTTCTGTTGTATTTATTTTATGTTAAAATTGTAATATTCGCAAGCAACGCAGTTCTTACATTATAATGGCTATTCAAAGGAAAACAAGCGAAATGTTGGCGGAGAGCAAAGCCGACATCATTTTTTGGCGACTATGTGGCAACTTGGCGTTTAATTAAACGGGGCAGAAGTTGATATGCTGTAGCGCCACCTAGTGGGGAGCTGCAATAAAGAGGATAGCACAAAAACCGTTTCTCCCCCCAAAAATACATATACATGCCAATTTTCATAGTGATTGTTGGAGTGAAGCGAGGTCATATATACAAACATCTATTTTTTATATATAGAGATTGACTGAGTTAAGCATAATTTCTATTGAGTGCTAATTTTAAAAGCGGTGACTGAATATTTATTTATATTTCAATATGGTAGTTATATTACTTTTCTCTTTTTTTTTTTTTTTTGTATTTTCTATTTTTATCTGGTACATATATTTACAGGATATCATCTCAAAGCACTTTTTTTTTATTAAAAAAAATACCAGAGTTTTTTACTGAAAAATATAAAAAATGCGTAATATTTCTTACAGCCTTTAACTCAACGGCATGTTTCTATTTGTGTGTTCACAGTGAAATCCCGCAGTCATAAAAAAAGAAACACTTATCCATTACTTTGAATTAATAGATTAATGAATTCATTACTTTAATTAAATATTACTCTGAATATGTCGAAAGGAGTTAATACATAACGTTGTTGTTGTTGCATATCCCTGGAGATCAGCAGGGCTAAATCAGGTAATGAATTCATATATCCTAAGAGACAACTTTGGATTAGCCGCAAGATTCTGTCAATTAAACTCTAGGCACACTAAAATATGTTCCGGAGAAGCAAGCCAAGTGGTACATTTGGTACACACTGCATAGCTCTTGTACCATTAATAAATATCAAAAGATCTATTGTGACCACTGAGAAAGTGAGTGTGTGTGGTCTGTCCTGCCTGTTGCAATCAAGTGTCAGAGAACACCAGGACGATTGCTCTAATACCAATTAGCGACGCTCCTGGCATTAGCCCAGTAACGTCTTAAGGCCCAGGGCTCGTTCAGTAAGGGCTCGTCTCGTTCTTAACTGAGCTTTAATAAGATTATAATCCAATAGTTTTGACGGTCAAATGTATGTTGTCGATTGTTTTATCCGAAAAATTGGGGATATCGGACTATATGTCAATTGGCAACAGTGTCAAGACTGTACTATTTGTGATGGCCGTCTCCATGTATAGTCCTAGGTCTATCCCATACACTATCATTACTCATTAAGTCAAAGCGCAGCAGTCAGTGGAGCTTATTTGTACGATTGTAAGTCATACTCATTTTTTTTTGTTTCAGGTTACAGTTTCTAAGAGTATTTGACAACGTATGCTATGTGTTACTACTTTTAAGGATCATAGGGGTGCATTTATCTAGGGGCCTAGAGCCTACTTTAACATAGGGCACGGGCCTCAACAAGTTTTAAGATGTTCCGCATGAGTCAACTGGCCTTGATCCAGGCCTCGGCCTCGGTGGATCTCATTTAGTTCTCGATTTAGCCTCAATAAGATCATGATTTGAATTTTTCAATGGTCGAATGAACGAGGAATGTTCTCCGAAAGACTGGTAATTACAAACTACAAGTCAACTCATAACAATGGCATGGCTGCATTATTAGGTGATGACCGTTGTCCATGTCTAGGCATAGGCTTATTACTATAAACCATCACTCATTTGGTCAAAATGCAACAGTTAATCCAGAAGATTTCGGCCTAAGTTTGTGAGACACGAAAGTTTGCTTGTTTCAGATATCCATTTGTGTGTACGAGTATTTCACAATATATGTATGCTATATACTATCAATTTTTAAGGGTCAAAAGGGTAGAAACGCGTAGATAATGGATTACGTATCTGGGGTCTCAAGTTTCATTTAACTCGAGAATTAATTCTATAGATATTTGAGGATATCCGTTAGGAGACCATAAATTAGATGTGTGACGGATCTATACGCGTTTCTACTAATTTCTTCTTTTTTCTTTAAAACAAAATATTTATTTCAACCAACCATGATTTATGTAAATGAGGAATATTATATAAATTTGGGTTACGCGAGTTGAAGGAGAGTGAAGTCAGAGGTCAAGTTAAGTTAAGTTAAGTGAAGTGAAGCAAGTGATTTGTTAACACGTTGTTGCTGACAAGCTGATACGTTGTTGAAGTTGATACGTTTGATGTACGCAAGTAGAAGTGGTTAGTGAAGATTGAAAAGCAGTGGAATTAAAGATTACAGAGCGTGGAGCCATTGTCATTTGATCAAGCTAAAGAAAGTGCATGAAGCTTCCCGTGAAGGATCCAAAGCATTAAGGGTTCAGGTATCGTAATTTGATTAAGTAAAAGCTGATTATTAGTGTTCCACGTAGTTGTAAGTGAGCGTATTTAAGCTGTCTTAGATTCAGTTGAGGTTCTGTAATATTATCTCCGCATTTGAGTATCTCACCTCTTCACTCTACCATTGTTTATATACCTTAATCAGAATTGTGTTGAGTCTGTTTCATAATAATTAATAAGAATTAATAAATCAAATTAGATTAGAATAATGTCTGTGGATTATTTAGTTCCTCCTACACATCTAGCCTGGTTTACAGATAGACAAGAGGGTTCGTATGTAAGGGGTAACCAGAGGTTACCACAGATGTACAAATGATTCATGTTTTTCTCTTTTTTTTTTAACACCACTTGTGATAAAAGGATCAACTTAGTGACGTGCACTAGTACTAGTGTATGCAAGGTCCTTCTAAATTTTTGCTATTTTTTATTGCAAGCTTTGCATTTCCAGTATTATTGGAAGTATTCTCATGAAATTTGATTTATTATTTTCATGACATGATAAATCCAAATTGAGTTGTAACAATTCACTTTTCATCATAACTGTATTAAATAGTTCATTTTTTTACATTAAAATTACTATTTATTTTTGAAACTTTTCATGTCTTTAGAAGTGAAAGGAATTATGTCTTATACAATTTTTTTTTAAATATGTAAGTAATATTGCTTGAGATACTCATAACACCAAGTAAATTTTTTAACCTTCTAAAACAATCACATGAAATTTAAAAAAAATTGAAATTTAGCATAATTTTAAGCTATATATAAGAAATCAGTAATAGAACCGAAATCTGTTTTAGAAATTTAATTATTATTCATTAAGAAGTTAATAAGAATGCAGGAACATCAAAACCATAACCCCTTTTCACGTTAATATTGACACTAAATTTATCCAGGGGCGATAAAAATTGCGAACGTTAATAAAGGTATATTTTTTTTCACAACTGTACAAAGATTGATTGACCCTGTTAGCTGCTAAAAATGTCATGTCTATTCTTTAATGAAATTTTAACATGCTAAAAGAAGAAGAGAAGTAAAAAAATCCTGGACTATAATATTAAACGGAATAATGGAATGAAGAGATGAAAGGAATACAGAAACAGAAAAGGAATCACTCACAAAGTGGGTGCATAGAAGGTGTGGTGGTGGGTCGAGATTAGGTTCCGGCTGATAGGAGGTGGCGTAAGTGGAGAGTCTGGGGTACAGTCTGGCGTCATATTGGGCCTCCGGACTTACACCGGTCCGTTCGTAACACGAGTTCTGGCCGGAGGAACCGCTGATCACCAACTGTTGAACAAAACATAAAAGATGGATTATTGCTGTACTTAAAAATGAATGTTAAAATTTTATAAATATTTTACGCTAGCAATTTTAATTGAAAAAGAAATATTTGTACTGCTTAAAAAATTATTATATACTATACTACACAAACACACACACACACACATATATATATAGCGGTAAGTAAATTAAAAAGAAGACTAATAAATCCTAAAGCATCTTAAGATCAGACCGAATGAACCAAGAACATGGAACCATGACAAACCAAAAAAGAGGAATTTAGCTAGAGTGGAAAAAACTATTATGATTTCCCGAGCTGTCACTGGCTTAGGACAGTGAAACAGGGTTAAACAATGTTTTGTGAGATCTCAACCTTCTCCTGCAGCGGAAATTTTCGAGATAATAGCTCTGGATATAACCAAGGGCAAAAGCCCAAAAAACCCCGTGGGTGAATATAACAGCAATAGAATAGAAATTGGAATATTAAATTACTATAGGAATCCGGGAAAATATATTATATACTGGACTCCTCCATATATATATATATATATATATATATATATATAGGGAAGAGTTTAACTAAGTTATACTAAGGCCAGGAGTTTGCTATAGTACTACTGTGGCTAAGACTATTCTATCATGACTATAGTTATCTTAGGTTTATAACTATTTTTTGTATATTTTTGTAATATATATATATATATATGCAGGGACGTCTTGAGACTCTTTACAATATCCGATCTATACGTTGATTTTTGAGTGAGCAACAGGTTTTGTACTAATCTATTTACTAGTTAATGTATTCCAAAAATCAGTAATCATATTCCAGCTCTTATTGTTATAAGCGATGCTGTTTCATCTCTTCTATATATATATATTTTTTGGAAATGTTTTAAATTATTAAATCTGTTAAATTGACCAATGTTTTCTATTTCATTCTGACCAATGTTCAATTCTTTATATGTTCTTTTTTTATTCCATTTTGTGGTTATATCCTCACCAATATAAACATTTTTTTAACTTCAGATATTTCTTCTAAATATCTTCATTAGACAAACATTGTTTAGGTTCCCAGCTCATATAACTTACAATAATATTCTTACCACTCAGATAGCTATTATTTTCCTAATGTAAATCTGCATCCTTAATTGCTTTATCTTCCTCAGATAGTTCTTGATGGATAAGTGAAATAAATTTCCATTATTTACAAATTTCAAAGCCAAAATTCGAAAAATGCACAGTCATTTTGCTTTAGTTACTTAAAATAAATGATTTTTTTAATATAAAGCACTCAAAAATATATATTTACGAAATAAAACACCAAAACGTGAGGAAAAGAAAACTATTTGGAAGAGTAGGAATGAGTCGTAGGCTTTGCAAATGAAGCAGAATGCCGCATAATTATTGAAATTTAATATTAAAATTCAGTTAAATTCGTTTAATCTCGAAAAGAAGGAATTGAAAGAGAAATAACAATGACTATGTAACAGACTCTTTATTAGGGTGCACTGGAAAAGGTTCTTACAGGTGAGTTAACAGTTAGTTGAGAGAGATTACGCCCGACTTAATACAAACGACAACAGCTCCTCTAGAGGTGAAATTTTGAAAATAGACAATGAAAATCGAAAAAGGAAAGAGATAGAACAAAAATTTTCCATTTCGAAAGTTTGTGAACATTTCTGAAATAATACGAGATGGTATTCGGTTCCCACGGATAGCATAAAATGTCGCCTGTATACCCGAAACTAACCTCTTTCATTTCGCGTGTAAATTTTTTAAAGAAATAACCGTAATATGATGAAATACGTTCATTTTATTACATAAAATACGTATTTACGTCAGTACAGTTTGATGACGTCACACAAAAGAAAGCAAACTGTGATACTCACTTCGAACATACTTAACATTAACTTATTTTCACTGTGGGAGAGTTTGTCATTGTGTTTCTCTTTGTGTAATGTTATCAAACTGTAATAAAATGAGCGTATTTCATCTTCCTATGGCTATACCTTCAAACAATTTACACAAAAGGGAATCCATTAATTTCGAGTACTTTTAGGTGCACAAGCAACAATTTATCCTATCCGTAAGAACCAAATGTCGTCTCGTACTAATTCATTGATGTTCTAAAGCAGGGGTAGTCAATCTGCCACCCGCCTTCGAATAATTTTGCGGCCCAAAGGATTTATTACAATTTTACAAAAAACGACTATTTTGTGCAATAATAATCCCATAACTGTTTTTATTTTATCTCGTTGTTTCTGTTACTGCAAATCTGGTTTTTTTTTATTTCGAAATTGAAATTTATTAAACATAAATCGTGATCAAACTTAACGGACGAAAGCCTGTAACATCAATTACGATTCGCAAATATGTCCACGTTTTGAGATGTTGAGATCGACTCGCAAAAACTCAGTCAAAGAGTTAAGAAACAAATATCTCCCTAATTATATAAATTAAACATTATTTAATCATTGCATGATTATTATTATATTACCTATGTTTGTATACATGAAAAACAATCATAATATATCAAACTGCTTTAAATTTTCATTCCAATAAATGTTTGTACTGGTTCCAAATTTTTTCAAAGATATATATTTTTATATCTGCCCTGCGGGATTATAACATTTTCCCGAAAAGGCCTGCGAGGTCATTTAGGGTGTGTGGCCACCTCTCTTCTAAAGCTTTCTAAGCGGATATTTTGCACTATCTTTTCGTTTTGCAATGCCTACCCTCCAAAAATCGCCATTAGGGGTGCTGTGGTCGTTTGCATTATGTCGTGCAATGTCAGTTTGCAATACTGTGAACTCATAGCTGTAGCTTTCTCCATTCGCAGTATTTTTTAGGTAGAAGTGTCTTTTTTTTTCTTCCTATGTACCTGTATAGTCACCTTATTAGATAAGTCTGGAGTTGGAGTTATATTTACGTCGCACTATAAAGCTGTACGAGAGAATAGGTCACGGGCCTAGTAATTTTGAACCATGGTCAAGTGACTATGGACGGCACTTGAGCTGCTGGCACCCTCGCCCATCTCCTAACTTCCGTACCACACCGACGGAAGAACGTTTGAACTCTCGACATTTTTTCGTGCATCAACCCTTTCTGCTCGGCGGGTCTTCAGCGGTTTTAGACTTGAACTCATGATATGCGTGTCAAAATCTATGACTTGACCACTAGGCTACCACGGCCACTTGATAAGTATGGAAAATACAACCCTCACTGCAAAATTTGAGTGGTCGCATCCGCTGAGCTTAAGGAATCTTATTTTTATTGAGGCTCATGACATAAATACAAATAGCTTTGGGCAGTAAGACGAATGAAATATTTAAAAAAATATATTCCTGAAAAAAAAAGTATAGTAATCCCTTCATTTACATACTCTGCATATTAAGAGATTTACTTTAATGCATTTCAGGTACTGCAACCTAGATGTCGTCCCAAGCGTTATAGGAAAATAAAAAGGCGAGGATAACACCATGGGAAAAAACCAGTTTTATCCAAAACATATATTTGCTGCAATAAAAGCCTTTTAGTAAATCTTTTAATCAAAGTAATAGCTGAATACAAATCAGAGCAAAAATGATGGATTTTTAGTTTATGTGACTTTTCACTGAGCTATTTTCATGTCACCAATCATACGCTTGAAATAAAAAAAAAATGTTATAAATTTAGAAACTATTAACAGTTGTAACTTTCAGAAAATTTAACTGAATAATTCAAAAAGCGTGATTTATTTATAATGGAGAGATAATAAAAAATCTACTCAACAGCCGAAAATAAAAATGCAGTTATTAAATAAAAATAATCGTTGGCTCCTCTGAATGTGAATTTTATTTTATAAAAGACCATTGTAAGAAAAAAACATTCTTGTCTCCTGTTAATATTTATTGAAAGGTCTTTGATCGAGTGATGTGAATAAGGAATGTAAGGAATAAGGATAATACTTTATATGAATACTTTATATACATTATATACATTCTTTGATAAGTACTTTGTACTTATCACAGAATATACTAAGTACTTGTACTTTGATAAGGAATGTACTACTTTCACACGTTAGAGAGAGAGAGAGAGAGAGAGATTGTGTGTGTGAGCCTATTAATATCACAATTTGAAGCTACACGAGGGCTCTCTCCCTATTGGAAGCGAACTATTAATTTTGAACAGCAGTCAAACGACAAGGATGACATTTGAGCTGATATTCCACTCTCCTAACTTTCACTCCACAACAAGGAAATCGTCCTTTTTTTAGATGCATTTTATAGTAGTACTTCTCAAACTTTCACTATTTGCGACCCAATATTCCATCAAAAATTTCGTCGCACCCCTCTCCATACAATAACAATGTATTGAATTCCAAAATAATATACTTTGACGCATAAGCTATAACACGACTTTAACTTACCGACGTATATAAACCTCTCGCTCAGTCAAAGCAATACTTGCCACGGACGTATATATACGTCTTTCAGAAGTACGATCTTTTCTGTGCACTGCTATCCATAAAATTATTCCAAAGGATTTGGAATGCAACAATAGGACCTTGACAGTGTTTGAGAAGGATTTACTTATTTCAGAGGATTTGCTTATTTATTCCTCCTTCCTCCAGTAGATCACATACCCGCTCTTATGTAGAAAACGGGGGTAAAAGGGAGCGAATCGCGTAACTTTTAATTGGTAGTTTAGGGATTAATTATAAACCGTACAAAATATCAAGATAAATATTAATTTTTGGAATAATTTTATACGTGACAAGTCCAGGGGTCAGTGGTAATTATTAAACTTGTTCTTAACTTAGTATTGTTAAGTTAATTATAAAATACACATTGTGCAGGAATAATACATTTATAAGTGTATTATATCAGTGTAAATGTGCATCTTATTTTTTATTATGTCAGAATGTTTTTTTTTATTTGTTTACTTACCATAATTTAATAGTCTCTTAAATAATTTTTTGTTTTCTACTTTTCAATATGCTCGCACCCCCTCCTAGAGTTATCACGCCCTAGGGGGGGCACGCCCCACAGTTTGAGAAACGCCGTTTTATAGTATTCAAACCGATGCAAAGGTCTAGGATTAAAAAAAGGAAATCATAATTCCTATTAGATTAACAGTACCTGATTAAGAATTCAAAACTTCCAGTTGATTGGAAGATTAATTATTAATGTCGCACAACGAAGCAACACAAGGATTATTGGCAACGACCTTCGCATTTTAGAATTTTGTTCAAGTGAAGAGTATGTGGAGGCTAGAACTCACGACCTATGGATTCGGAGCCGAGTAACCTGATCTCTAGGCAAAAGCGATCACTCCTGTCCAGAGACTGTTACTGGCTTATGCGGTTACCTCTTATGTAGTTAGCTTTATTAAAATACGAAGTTTATTATTTTCCGTTCACTAGAACATAAACTACAAATGTTTTAGTAAAAACAGATGTCATCACTTTAAGCAAGATGTCGTACTTTAAAATGCGTTTTACTGGATGTGTGTGCTCAAACGGGGCCAGCGATTGCTCAAAAAGATTTGAAAATAATTAATCGAAATTTTTTTTGTATGTTCCGTATAATAGTAGAAGTGTTTTAACCTACAGATGTTTCAATCACTGTTTTATTAGAGAATTTACAGTTCCTTATGTGAATATAAATACAGTTTTTTAAAACAATTTCATATAATAACTAAGATATAAAGTGCTCTACTTTTTGTAAAAATTAAAATATCTCTTATCCAGAAGGTCATTTCGAAAATGAATAAACACATCAGAGTTGAAAAATTCAAAATTTGTTCATAAACTTTGGTACAGAATGGGCGAATTTACGTTATTTTTTGTAAGTAATTACCATTTCCCCCCCCATTTTAGTAATAATAATTTCAATTTATCTTCTTATTTTTTTCATATTTTTTATTGAAATGTAATAAGCAAATCTAAAAACCACGAAAAAAAATCCCCCATACCTCTATTTTTTCGGAAAAAAAAAAAAAAAAACGTTGTCGCAAGTAGTCGGATACCTCAACACGAAAAAATATTTCTGTCCCCTCAGTTTCATGTTAACGATTTCATTGTATATTCCGATCTATATAGAAGCCTGATTTTTTTTATACTCATCTCTTTTTTTTTATTTTTGAAGCTATCATTTTCATAACCAGCGTATAACGCACACCTGTAAATTTTAATCATATATTTTGTGTTAAAAGTGCACGTAGAATTTTATGGTATGCTTTTACGAAATGAACGAAAATTATTTTTGTATACTCGAGGAATATGATGAATCATCACTTCATACCTAGTATCGAAATTGTCTGGGAAATCAACGAGAGATATAGTTGACATCATTATTTGTTTCGAATAAACTGATGAAGTTCTTTTCTTCGAAGCAAGATGACTAAAGGAAAAAAAAACTGACTTCTTTATTTAAAAAAAAAATCTGGCTTAATATTTGATAAGAAACACAAGCACGAAGGGGAAAAAAATGTTTTCTACATCGTTTAGGATTCATTTGAAATAAAAGTAGGTCATTTATCTCTTTCGCATGAAATATATTTCCAAGAAATTACATTTACGCATCTTTTATGTTTCCATTGATAGAAGTAATACGTACTAATGGATTACACTTATTTTGAATACAGAACGTGTTTAAAATGACGGGAGAATTGATACTCTTCTCTCCGCATGCATTCCACGCAATATATGCAAAGCCATTTGCTACAAGAAGACTTCTGCTTAGAATTATGAGACCTGAACCCGTTTCTCAATGGGCTAAATCAGAGGTTCCCAAACTTTGTCTCATAGACCCCTTGCCATGTTTTTCGGATTCAGGTAGACAGACCCCTGCTTACCTAATATCAAAATTTTGCAAATTTATCAACTTAAATGTCTTTTTGATAGTTGGTGTTACTACTTTAAAAGAATTAAATTTCTAACTGTAGCGAAGTATAGCGTTTAAAACTTAAGAAGCGCATGTTAATGAATTAAAATTAAATTAATACACATAAAATAACTGAACAAAAAACAAATGCTTTTAATGAAATGGATGAATCTGGTGCGCTTCAATAACAAATTTTTAACATTTAATATGTACAATCTAGTTAGAGATGTAACTCTAAATCTCCTTTGTTAGTAAGTGCCCTGTTCTTTTTTTGTTTTTGAGATTGACAAACTCAGTGAAACTCCCTCTCACAAGCAAAATCAATTAAAAACTTTCTCACGATATTCCATAACTTGCGACAAATATTAGGCATGTCTTTTTAAAGCCAAAATTGCTGACATCCATTTCTAAACTTTATTTTAAGATCTTCGTTAGGACCTATTCTGATCAGTTCCCACTGTAGACATTTTTTTTCAACGTGACTATATGGAATCATTGTCTACTGCTGTATTACTATAAAAAAAGCAACCTCAAACCTAGTTTCAAAATCTGAATTAAGGGCGTTTAAACGTTGAGCGTTGGTTAAAATGTCCTGACAGACTGTCTGTGACAAATTGAGAAAATTTGCGACGTCCAATATAATACTTCATTAACTTAATTTTGGAAAGAAATGCTGAAATGGTCCTTGTCTTTATAAAATTTACGCGGTCACCACAAATTAACCCCACTAAAATTTAGTAAATGTTAAATTCTGGTGTGTAAAATCTGGTAAAATCTGGTTTCTTCACTAGATTAAATATTTTAAGATTAAAATCCTGATCTGGTTTATGGGAACCACTATTATAGACAACCATTTACACCTCATGGACCCCCAAATTATTTTTTTGCTGGTGTGGACCCTTTGCAGGTTTCATAGACCACTGGGGGTCTATATAGACCACTTTGGGAGCCACTGGGATAAATTAATTATGGCCACATGATAAATATAATCACGTGTTTCCATTGAATTCAAAACTGATATTAGACTTGCACTTATTCAATTTGTAAAATTAAGATACAATTTCAAATTTCATAATCAGATACAGATGTTTAACTGTTAAGATTCTTCTAAACGTGTTTCAAAAGGGAAAAAAAATACGAGGGTCACTCTGAAATTTTTGAGATACTCCTAATTTTTTTAAAGTTATACTTACAAAATTTTAGGAGTATTCAAAGGAGTCTCCTCCAGCATCAATGCACTTTTGTAGACGAATTTTTCACAGATTAAATGCCTGAAACTATCTATTTCTTGAAATTGATAAAAAAATTCATTCATATAGCCACATCAATCTCTTCTTCTGAATGAAAACGACGTTCTCGTAAGTTCTTTTTTAGATTAAATGTAACCAAAAGTCACACACACACACATAGCTAGATACAGAGAATAAGGTGGATGTTCTATCACTTTAATGTGTTTTTGTTTAAGAAACTCAGCTGTTAATCCGGTTGTGTGGAAAGATGCATTGTTATGGTGAAGCATTAATCCCCTAACATTAACTTCTTGGAGAATTTCTGGAAGACATTTAGTGGTATCCCAGTGGCACACACAAGGGGGGTGTCCTGGGGGTCCAGACACCCCCCAAAGCCCTTGATTTTTTTTCGATTGATCATAATCCTATATATATATAACGTACAATTTAATCATGTACATGTAATTAACAATTTATTATATTAATTAATGCTGATTATTATATTAATAATTTATTTTTTACTGTTTTTGTTAACAAAATCAGAAGAATCAATTGATGTTGTCTTGAGGTATGATACGAGTTGGGAGACTTTCACCCCCCCCCCCCCCTTGAAAGATTTTTGTGTGCGCTACTAGGTGTACCAGTTTGCTGTTACTGTCTTTGGTACTTCCAACTTGATGGCTTTGACTAATCCCGTACTGCTGAAGAAAACGGCATACATTACTTTTTTCATTGCTCGTAGTCTTTTCACCATTGTTGGCGTGGGTTTATCTTCAAAGACCCATGGCTTGCTTTCTTGACGTGTTGGAACATCAAAAATCGGTAAGTACGTTGCAGCCACAATTTCAGAAATGATGAGAGGGTCACCATCATTCAGCAATTTAAGGGTTTCTTTACTGATTCTGACACGCTCCTCTTTTTGGTGTTCAGTTCGATTATGGGGACCCCACAAAGGTAAACTACTTTTTTCATAATGTAATTCTGCATGAATAATTTTGTGTAGCCTGC
This sequence comes from Trichonephila clavata, assembly GCA_019973975.1. NCBI lineage: Eukaryota > Metazoa > Arthropoda > Arachnida > Araneae > Nephilidae > Trichonephila > Trichonephila clavata. The sequence continues at coordinate 12,940 of BMAO01010726.1, forward strand.
GGATCCAATGTTAAGTTCCTTCTGTATCATTTGGTAGGTACAGATGTTATCATCCAATAACATTTTTAGCATAGTAGGCACATTATACGGGATTACTGACGACCGTGGCTTTCTTGTGTTTTATTCATCCTGAAGAGAACTGCGACCACTGCGAAATTTTTAAAACCATTTGAAAAGAGCACGACATGGAGATTCATCCTCAAATGCTAATTGCAAGCTTTGAAATATTCCTGTTGATTTAATCCAGCTTTAAACTCATAGAAAATCATAGCACGATAATGTTCTCGCGTCAACTCCATTTTCCCTTCGGTCTAAAATTTAGTCTACGCTAACCAACATGAAGTAAGTCAGCAAAAAGTAGTCTTCTGTGTTAAAATACTTTGTATTTTCAAGTTAAATCGTTAGTTTGTCTATGTAACTTATCATCTGCGCGTATCTCAAAAATTTCAGAGTTACTCTCGTATTATAGATGCACTTTTAAACCAAGTGCATTTTGTTTCCCTACGCGAGTTATTATTCGTGGTAAATATGTAATTTTTAAAAGAAAGTTTCTGTAAACAGCAAATATTGGCAATAATGAAACAAGCGAAATTATATTGGCTAGATTGAAAATTATATATTGGGATTGGATTGATCATGTGAGTATGACGTCAAAGGAATTTAGCCCATTTGGCTATCGCGGCTGGAAAAACCTCTCACTTAAATTTGTGTGTGTGTATATAATGTCTTTTTTAAGGAAACTCCAAATACAGGAATTTTTCATGAAAGCACAAGTTACGGGAAGAAAATATTTTTGATTTTTAAAGAATAAAACTTAAAATTTTATTTTTTTTCATCAAGAAAATCTGTTTTATTTTATCCCTAAGATAACCTAAAACTACCCTAAAAATGTGAATTTTGCAAAAACTGACATTTTCTTATGATTTTATTTTATAGGCCATTTTATTAGCTTTATAAGAAATACCAAGTTTTTTTTATTTTTTTCCTCCAGAACAAAAACTACAAATATTTTAGTAAAAGTAGAGGGCATTACTTTAACAAGATGTCATACTTTAAAACGCGGTGTACTCGAAATATATTTTTTTTTTTTGAATGCTCAAACAGGGACTGCAATTGCTCAAAAAGTTTTTGAAAATAATAAACGGAATTTTTTTTGTATGTTCCGTATAATAGTAAAAGTGTTTTAACTCTCAGATTTATCAATCACTGTTTTATTACAAAATTTACAGTCCTTTATGAGAACAAAATCACTGTTTTTTAAGCAATTTCATGTAATAACTAAGATAAAGGGCTCTAGTTTTTGTAAAAATTAAAATATCTCTTATCCTGAAGGTCATTTCAAAAATTAAAAGCATAGCAACACATCAAAATTGAAAATTTGTTTATAAACCTTTGGTACAGAATGGGTCACGTTTATGTTATTTTTTGTAAATTTTTAGGAATATTTTCCCATTTTAGAAATAATAATTTCTTTTTCTATTCTTAATTTTACCCTATTTTTCTTAAAATGTTCTCGACAAATCTAAAAATCACAAAAAAATCCCCATATCTCTATTTTTTTGAAAAAAAAAAAGTTGTCGCAAATAGTCGGATACCTTAAAATAAGTGGATTCCAGAACGGAAAAAAAAAAGTAAGCTGAAAAATTTAGCAACTCAGAAACATTCCACTTATGCGCACACACAAATCGAAGTTACGCACCTGTTTTTTTTGAAAAAGAAAACATTTCGTGCGTTACTTTACAGCGTGTAAAGCTGCATTTATTATACTGAACGCGATCCATATCCTCACTCTCCTTTTCTTTTCTTTTTTTTTTTTTTTTTTTGCAAATCATGAAAGCGTACCGTAAATCTAAAAATGGCAGGACTCAATCAATATTCATACTTTTAGTTCGAAAGAAACATCTTAGATCTGAGAAAGAGAAAGCTAAGGCTTTTTTTTGGAAACACTTCAGCTGAAAATTCATCTATTTCTCTCCCTCTCCTGATCTCCTTTGAGACTTACCATATACCAAGGTAGAAAAAAAAATGGTTATTTCATTTGATATTTTTTGAAAAAGTTGATGTACTGGTAGAATAAATATTTTTTACTGCGCATATATATATATACAGTCGACTCTCACTTATTCAAACCTTCGATAATACGAACCTCTCGCTCATTCGAAGTATATGCTTAGCCCCTAGAAAAACTCTTGATATTTCGAACTAAAACATTACATTTTGGTATACTCAATATTTCGAAGTAAAATCTGCGTCTGATCAGAATGCAGCACATGATAATTCGAAGCGATCTAATAAAATTTGACAATTCAAATACTCACTATCATGTAGAGTCCTGTTGCAAACAGGTTGGATCTTACATGTTTTGTATTGCATTCTCTTCTTGTAAGTCTCTTTAATCACCATCGGAATTGAATTCGATAGCAATGACAGACGCTAAAAATGTTACTAAACAAACCACACAAATTTTCCCCTTCAAAATCGCGGACGTTTTCCAAACTTCATTTATTCCAGACAAATCTATTAAGGTATCCGAACACGTTGAAAGTGACCAAATTCCGTCAAGACAGATATTTTTGTTTTTATTTTATTGAATAGAACTATATTTTGACTTCACGAAACATACTTTGTTTTGTTTCTATGCTACCTAGAGGCCAAGTTACAATCCATTTTATAAAGTTAGAAAAACCGGAAGTGGGTTTTGGATTTTTGGATCTACCAGAGGTGGCCATTTAAATTACTCAAAATCTATCATGGCAAGTCTGATAACTCAAAATATTACGAATGTATTTCTATAAAACTTCTTGAACTTGATATTTATGTTTTTCTAGAGAATGTACTAAAATATTTCTTATTGTATGAATACTTTTTCAGTTATATGGCTTGTTATTTAAATAATGGCCTCATAAAGAATGTAACATTTCTTATAATGTTTACTCAATCAGCTCTAAGATTTTCAAATCTTAGTAAAAAATTAAAAAATTTTAGTACATTTTCTAGATAAATGCATCTAATTTGTTTTTGAAATACTTTTACTAATATATGTGTATTACTTTTTTCTCTAATTGCTTTGAAGTATTTCAAAAATATTGCTAAAATTTCACTTATAATTGTGATTTTTGTAAAATTCAGTTAATTTATTTTAAATATTGATAGTTAAATATAGTAATATTTACTGGTATTTAGTCCTAAAAGAGCATTTATATTGTTTTAGTATGCTATTTTGTTAAAAAAAAAGTACTCCGACGTGTTCGGATAACCTTAACAGAGTTAGATTGAATGCCATAAAACAAAACAAAAAAAGATAGATGGTATCGTCAAAATAAATGATGTACAGTATGTATTGTTTTAATAGTTGTTTTTAATACATAAATGTATTTTTAATACAGGACTTTTAACTTCTATCTAATATTTATACTGTAAAATATGTACTTTTTAAAAATACTTTTAAAATAATTTTTTATGTACAGTCGTTGTTTTATTACCCAGTTTCAAATTTAAATGTGTTAGAAAAAAATTTTATCTTCGTGTGTTTTGGGAGTTTTTTCCTACCCTCTTGATAATTCGAACTCTAGATAATTCGAAGTTTTTCATTGGTCCCTTCAACTTCAAATTATCGAGAGTTGAATGTATATATATTGAATAATAAACTTTCAAAATCAAATTTATAAAAAAAAATTAGCATTCAAAATTTATAATTATATAGAGGGACATCTTAAGACAGGGGCCCGGGCCCAGGGCCTCGTTTTGTGTTCTCGGCTCTGTCCTAATAAGATCATGATCCGGATGATTTTAATGGTCAAATATTATTCCCATACATATTCTTCATAAAACAGGGGATTTCTAACTGGATGTCAATTGGCGAAAGTGCTAAGACTGTAGTATTCTGTGATGACCATTGTCCATGTCTCGGTCTTAACCTAACACAATAAAAAATAATTCAATTCATTTATTCGAAATTCGGCTTTCGGTCGAGCCGGTTTGTGCCTACGTTTTTAAGATTGTGAGTTGTGCATATTTATTTGTTTCAAATTACCGTTTAAGCGAGTATTTGACAATGCATGCTATATATAGTAGGGCGATCTTAGGTAGGGCCTACATTTCATAGGGGCCCAGGGCCTCAAAGAGTCTTAAAGCGTCCCTGATTATACACATACAGTATTATTCTTTACTAATGAGATAGAAATAATTTGAAATATATATAGGTCTATACAGTATACACTTATAACAATTTGTTATAATATAAGTCTTAACATTAAGCGTTTGTTTGTATTGAAAAAAATTCTTTTATAACTTTCACCTTTTGATTTCAAAAGTACAGGCAGGACCTACTTCTACATAGTGTGACGTAGTCACAAAGGAGAAATCGCCCCTATTCATGACGCATACCACAGCTGGAGAGCCCGTGGCTTTGGCGTCATTGTGCTTTGTCGGACATCTGGA
>BMAO01010727.1:0-87166 GCA_019973975.1 Trichonephila clavata
TATAATAATAAAAGAATGGTTTTAAGTCGCATAACGAGTTATGGGGTTCTATTTGATGGCAGGCTTTAGTGAAGTAAATTTGAAGGGAATATATACCCCCGGTTCCTCTTTCTATCAACAGAAAATTGAGCTGTCTTAGTCTTGCGTTCGAACCGGAAGAAATCCTATCTTCTTTCCGTGGTCTTCTTTAAACTATATCATTATCTATCATCTGCTAATCGTGCTTGAACTAAGTAAGAAAAAAAAGTTTCGTGACGAACAAAATAGAGTTTTTCGCTTTAAAAAAAAGGAGCGTAACCTTATCCTTATCCAAGAGTTTTAGTAAATTACGACCGTTCGCTTAAACAATAAAATATCCATTTGCCATACTGTCTTCAGATAAAGCCTTATTTCGCTATTTATCTTTTGACTTCGAAAACGACGAAGGGAAACAAGTTGGATTGAAATAGCTATTTTTGTTGAAAAACAACTCTAGAATGTGCACATTGTACAATATCTTTTGCCTTTGGATTTGATGAAGAAATCCTTTTTTAACATTTTTGTAAAGAGGCCTTTTTTTAATTCAAAAATAATCAATAGAGATTTTCTGATTGTCCTTTAATAGCATTGGTTCATTTGTTTTTGATTCCTTCAAACACTAATTTGTAAAAAAAAACCCTCCAAACCTATTTAGTTTGTAGAAAAATAAAGTTAAACATTTTAAAATAAATGGAAAAAAGTAGGTAAGGTATTTTAAATTCGTGAGTTTACATATTTACATATATGTATAGTGATAATCTCCTTTATATAAGAAGGGGAGGGAACTTAAAATATAAAATTATAACATGTTGTAACATTCCAATAAGTAATTCCAAATGCTAAAATTAAATAAAAAGTTGAAACAAATCAATAAGTTTTTATCACTTTTTAATAAAGAAAATAATAAGTAATACATGCCATTTTAAAATTTTATTATTACAAACAGATTTTATATTAAACATTTTTTAAACATAGATATATATTTAAGCATTTTGTTTCACATACAATATAAAATATTATTGCCTACTTAACTTAGAGATATATTATGTACACTATGAAATATAATCAAAATTTTGTAAATATACTTGCTTATAAATCTTTAAAAAACCGCCGTAAGACAAAGGAGATTATCTTTAAATTTGATGAAATTCATTGCAAAATTCAAATCGTTTTGCAGAAAAATTTTGCGCAACATATTGAAAACAGATATAAAGGCAATTAACTAAATCAAAAATATTTTTTTCAATTGTAAAAGATTTTTGGATCTTCGAACATTTTCTTAGTGAACATTTTAGAAAAGGATTGGGTATATTGATAAGAATAAACTGCTAAAAATTAAAAGTTATTACTGAATAAGCGTTAAACTAACTCCTTAGTTAAACGCCATTATTACACTTTAAATAGTATTTATGAAGAAATACAAGGGTATATTGTAAGTATTTTACAAATCTGATTTACGTATACAATTTTTAAAAAAAACGTTCTTTAAAAACATTTAAGGCTTTAATCTTTGATTCTTAGTTTGCTAAAATCATGCTTAATTCTGTTATTTAAATTTTCCACTCTTGTAGTATGGACCATCTTTGTCCTTAATTTTTTCCTTCTTTTTATCTGCTCGCTTATTTATTATTTTTTTCCTACTCAATTTTGTAATAGACAAAGAATACTTTTTGACAGTAGCAATGCACTCTTTATTAAAGTTACTTTTGTGTTAGAGTAATAATTATGTTACGGGAATTTATATTTTTACTGGGTTGAAAGTAGTGAACAAATCTTGGAGTAAAATAATACATTTAATAAACTAAAATATCTCCATTACAAAAGATGGTTAAACAAGACTTTACAAGAGGAATACAATTGAACATAAAGCGAAACAACTTACTGTAAATTTTAGTTAAATACAGTCCAGGATTGGACGGTGAGGTGGGAGATCCGATTTGTTGGGATCCGGACTATCTCTGATGTTACAAACAGTGGGCTCCCAGTTCACACTACCGATACTCGTGTTTCCATAGCGTAGCGGTATATATATTTCATTCTGGGAAATATAGCGTGCATTACACCTGAAATATTTACCTGATTCACTTACACACTCATTAAACACTTTTATTGTACCAAAGAAGCCATAATTAAATAATATTATAGCTATGAAGATCCTAAATGTAAATCCTGCAAACATTCAAACCTATTTTCATTGTCAATCATTTGAAAACTATACCAAATTATTTTGCTTGCTAATAGATTATATTATTAATTGATTTTATATTCGATTCTTATATATATCGGGTAATATTATGAAAAATTAACAACTTCTTGAAATTTATGTAAAACTTTCGGTTTTATTTTAATATGCTCTATTTCTTTAAAAATATCTGTATCTTCTAATATTTGTAAAAGTAAAATAACATATTTTGAACATCTATAAAGGAACTCTAGAAAAAAAAGTGAGTTTTAGTAAAAACACTGCTTTAGAAACCAAGAAAAACGATTCAGAAATTCAGCACTTCTGGATAGTTAAGAGATTTGAAATACAAGTTTTAAATGTTGTTTTTCTCATCTGATCCTGCTGTATAATTTTATGATGCTTCACCAAAATCTGTTTTACAATTCGTAGATAAACATCGTAAAAAAGATATAATACAAGATAAACATTACGTTTAAAATGCCCTTAAATAAACCTTTATTTTAAGAAGATGTTTTTTCTATAACAAATGTAATGGGTAATTAATTCGAAAGCTCTTTTTTATAGAACCTGTAAATTAAATATGTCAATAAAAATGAAGCTAATAAAAGTTTAAAATGATTAATAACGTCAAGTCTAGGTAAAAAAATAATTAAAATTAAACGATTCCTCAAAAAATTTGGATAATTGCTTAAGAATAATATTGATTCCCTTAAATATTCAGAACTATTTAATCAATAATTTTAATCAAAATTATGTTTAAAGCATTAATCAGTGACGGATAATGTAATTTGAAGAAAATATGGGACATCTGAAGAATTAGTTTTATTTCAGTGTTTTAAAATAATTCAATTAATGAAATGTTGCAAATTTTTGCAAGAGCAAAAATGCAGCCGAAAGAAAAATCATAAAAGAGAACCCACTAATTAATTATTAGAAAGAAAATTAAAATAATCCCTTAATTTATCCCAAAGTTTTCTTGAGAAAAATAAAGTGTTGCAATTTAAAAGAGAAGCTTGTCATTCGGCAGCTTTTTCTTTTAAATTCTATTTTCTGTTTCTAAGTCAATTAAAAGTTTGGTTTTTGATAATTAATTCTTTTTGAAAAAAAAAAATTGCCATTTGTTTGAAACTCAAACCGCAATGAACAGACGTTTGTTATTTTGTTCACTATGCGACAGAGGGAAAGTTCATTCCGCCGCCTTCTCTCGTTCATGATTTGTTCCACAAAATATTATTTTTTTACGAATAAAATTCAAAAATACATATTCTCGAAGGAAACGAGAAAATACTTATTCAATCTTAAGAATCTGTTTCTATTATATTTAAAATAAATCTTGCTGAGTAATAGAGGTGGAGAAATCAATTTTTCTTCGTGTTTCTTTGCAAATTGAATAGGCAAAATGAAAAAAAAATGTATCGCTTTGGTTGTACGTAAAATAGAATACGACAACATTAATCATGTTGCACGAAAACTGGGGCTGTGTAAGAAAATAAATTATAGCACCCTGTACCAATTACTTCTCCTCACATAATTTCAGGCTTGAAAGAGCGAATGGGAATAAGTTTAGAAAGAAAATTCTTTTTAAGTTTCAATTTTCGTATCTTATTTGATACATTTAATTGTTTTTTGATGTGCATAACTACTTGTCAAAGGCTTCACTGAAGCTGATATCCAGTTTTGCATCTACTACACAGAAATATTTGTAGAAAGAACTCTCGGAAAGATTTAACCTCTTAAGCGGTAAATGTTTTTGCTGAAATGTTCCCAAAAAAAGGCACATTTTTTATGGCATGTAACTAAGCATAATAAATGGAAAAATTTTATCTTAATTTTAATTTTAAAGATTTACACTATTTTTATTTTATAATTGTGGACACAACCCCCCTGAGTTATTGCTTTTACAAGTACACTCTGCGTGTTATGAAGAATGTTTCATATATATTAAAATAATTTCTCTCATACTTAAAAAGAATTTCATGTTCGTACCTCTTTTAGAAATGGTTGAGGATTTTGTGAATGTGTATATGTACATATATATATACTAGCTGGTATACACGTTCTTCGCACGGGTTAGTTGAAAAATTACAGATGAAGCATAAAAAATTTTTTAATGAGTTAATTTTACGTGAATTACAAATTTAAAAAAAAAAGCTTTTTGCATATCTCAGCTGAACAAAACCAAAACAAACATGTATGTTAAATCTTAAGTCTGTAGATTAATAGCTAATAAAAAGAATTTTTTATAGCGCTTCTGAACTCTCTCTGGGCACATTTTTAAAAACACCTTCTTAAGCTGATCACTGCTCTGCAAATGTAACACATTGTTACAAATTTTGTGCAATGAAAGCTTAAAATAGTGTAAATAATTTATATGTGTATGGAGTATTCCTTTATATTACTTTCTGTTTTTCTTATTTTATGTTAAAATTGTAAGATTCGCAAGCAACGCCGTTCCTTACATTTTAATGGCGATTCAATGGAACAAAGCGAAATGTTGGCGATAGAGCCAGTTGGCATCATTTTTAGCGACCTGTTGGCAACTTGGCGATTGATTGATCGGTGCAGAAATTGATATGCTGTAGCGCCACCTGGTGGGAAGCTGCTTCAAAGAAAATAGCACAAGGACCTTCTCCACAAAAAAATACTATACATGCCAATTTTCATAGTGATCGATTGAACTTGGTTGGAGTGAAGCGAGGTCATATATACAAACATCCATTTATGTATAGATAGATATATACATATATGAACACACAAGTTGAAGCATGGTGTGATATAAGTATTACATTAGATTGAGGGCAGAGATAATATCTGCTTTTTTGGATTACCTTACCATTTTCATTTTTTCTCAAGCAGCAAAATGCACATTGCTTGCTAATCCCTGTTCCTTTATCGAATATTTTCAAGAATCTAAATTCTTGCCTTCAATGAAAAATTCCCACCGACAAAGAAAATGCCGGGTGAGAAATATTTCAGTACCATAGACAACCGCATTTCTTAAAGCACTGGCACAAATACTCTCAGAATTAAAAATATGTGCAAATCAGATAGAAAGAAGAAAATATCAGAGCCCGTACAGCAAACGGGCAAACCGACTGTGGCCAGCTTTCCGTAGCCCATACGATATACGGGCAAACCAGTTATGGCAGTGATACTCAACCTGTGACCCGCCGGTCAATATTGAGTGGCCCAGTCATGCCCCCCCCCCCCCCCCCAGTGGCTCCTTCGTCCATTGCACAAAGAAATTCAAGTATTGAAGACCAATGTATTCAAAATTTAGAGGGAAATTCTTTCAATTAAGCGATTAAATCTATCAATTTTGCTATCAATTTGCTTTTTCTGATAGTAGAATGAAAAAGAGGCTTTTCCATGGATGAAAGGAAATCTATAATCTGCCCAAAACTCATTAAAAATGCATAAAAAGTAAATATTCTTTGCTTGTGATTGATAGAAAAGTTAATATAGTATTAAAGTAAAACCCCCAAAAAATGAGTTTTTAATATTTTGATTAATTTTGCTTTGGTCTTATTCCCCCCCCCCTTCATTATCCTCATGATGGGGTCCATTTGAGATACATGTCATATGTATGTAGTCTGGTATGTAAAAAGGTTGAGTATCCTGAATTAAAGGGTTAAAGGGACGTGGTATCATTTATAATAAAATGTTTGATTTAATGATTTCTAAAACTGTTTGGTTTCTCCTTATGTGTATATATTGCGTAAAGCATCTTTTGTGCTCAAGTTACTACAAAAAACTAACCATTCAACTTTTTAAATAAAAATATAAAAATTCATGAAGTGATTTTAAAATTCTACTCCTTCTATAATAATTGACGCAGTCATAGGAAATTTTATTTACAATTACATCACAATATGCACAGCAAAAGTTGGTATGAGTTTTGTGATCACGTGATTGATATCCATAACTTTTTACTTTTTTTATAAATGCTTATTGAGAATTTCTTAAAAAATTTGGACATTTTAAATTCTACTTTTTTAAAAAAAAGTTAATATTTTGTTTTGATTTAAAAATGCTTACCATCTTTTGTTACATGTACTAATAGGAAAAGTTATAAAAAATATCAAAGTACATTTGGCACAATAGGAGAAAAAGCCTTAGCATTTGAAATGAAGAAAAACTAGTGATTTTTTTCTTTCTTTCTGAAATAAATCAGCTTAAAGTGTTTTATTTGCCAATGGGATGTGTATTAATTTTAACATAAAAGTTATAATTATTCTGGTTTTTTGTTAACTTGGAGCTTTTAAATTTTGTGAGATTATAAAACAGTAATTTATGTTAAAAAATTCATTTGATTTTTAAGCCGATTTTAATCAACTTAATCATACTTTTCTCCCTTAAAAAAGAAACTAGAACCTTTTTTTAAAAAAATTGAGTCTAAAATATTATTAGTGTAACAGGTCTGTTTTATTTATTAATTTTTTTCCAAATTAAGAAGTGTATGTGTGAAATTTAAAACTTAGCAGTTTATTCCTAATTTACAAATGAATTTTTTCTTTGTATGAATTCCATCTTATAAACCGTCACAACAATATTATCCCCTGAAGATATTCATAATGAAGACTTTTAAAACAGAAATGCTTATATTTTTGACAATATTTTCACATAATTTTTAATCCGTTCAATAACAATTTCTAATCAAACATTTAATCGAAATCTGTGCATGAAATAATTCTTTAAATAATTATTTGAAGAATAAGCTATCATAAGTATATGAACAACAAAATGAAAATGCAAAATGAGTCCCTTAAATCTGAGCTTGTGAACTTCTTAGGTCAATTCATGTTATTTGATCTTCGAATAAAGGATTCCAGGAAAAATTTAAAGAAATGAGTAATTATTTTCCAAAGCATAAACTCTTTCCCGTAGAAAAAGAAGTTATTCTCTCAATCTTAGTGTATAAAGATCTCGTAAAGTCAAAAACTTCGAAATCCACTGAGCATGACAAAATCTTCGCATCTATTTACACACTGTGTGCATACCTTCTTTTCCGGTTCACTTCACTCAATCCAAAAAGAATCTTTTTTTTCTTACAACTCAGGTGTAAATGAAGGTAAGAATGGGAAAGAAAGATTCCGCCGCGGTACATCTTAAAAGAGTACATATATCTTGCTCATGAGCGCTTTTTCTCATGGGATCTATAATCTGCAGACGCTTTGGTACACGCCCATGTCTGGAAAGCCATTCAGTGGAAAAGCGAAAATCAATTTTTAAATGCAGTTTTGTTCCGTACGAAAATTGCGCGGAATTCGGTTTTTATTAAAAAGAGAAAAATAGGAAATTTTGGGGGTGAAAAAAGAGGAGAGATAATTGTATTTTTTATTTATTGGATTTCATCAAACAATGGAAGAACTGTATTTGCTGAAATAATTCCAATCCCCGTGTGTTTTTCTTGGGATGCGTAAGCACAAATGATTAAGCCAGATCTCTAATGATTTTCAGTTCTTTCGCAATGTGGTCTGAACCTCTCATTTCTTTCCGTTTTAATCATTTCCTTGCTTTCGTTTTTGTTGTTTTAGAAATTTCGTAAATGCTGTATTTCCTTTTCGTTATGCAACTAGCATTCTTAGTAAATTATTTCCCTTCTTCAGTATACAGGTTTTAAATGTTGAATATTTAGTTTAGGCTTGAGGTTTAATCAAACAGCAAGCCATCATAATATACGTATGTGTGTTAAAAGAATTATTATTCATTTTATGTAAAATTTTATAATTTCAGAAAATTTATCCATTTTTGACCGTGATTCAAAAAATACATGATTCACAAACATTGTCAAAAACCCTCGTACAACCTTGAGTTGACACTAATTTGATACTAATTAAGGCAGCCTAGTTTTAAAAAAATTATAATCTACTATTTGAATTCTAATCATTACATAATTTAATCTGTTGAATTCTTGACAATTTTTAAACTAATTACAGTATACTTTTTTAAATGATGACTCACCTTTGTGTGTTTTTTTAGTTTCTGTTTTGAACTAATGGTATCTCATTTTAATAAATCACATTGCCCTAAAAATTACCAAAGTATCGAATTCTTTTCAATTGTGCGACGTTTCTATAAATGTGTACGAAACTTCGTAGCTTTAGCTAGATTTTTCACGGCAATTGCGTATTTAAAATTCTAAGACCTTTTTGTATGCTCAATGTAAAGTTTTTAAACTTATTGTGATTGTTTTGAATCATAGGTTTGTTGATTCTGTGCATTGAATAAGGATTTACATGAATATGTATTATTTAAAATATCAAATTTAGAGATATAGCTGTTTTTTACAATTTTCTTTAGAGTCCGTTAGGAAAAACATAGTAAAATTGAAAGTATTACTTGTAATACCAATCCCGTGTTCAAAATTGTGAAGAATACTTCAAAGAATATTGGAGGGGGGGGGAATTCTTCGAAAATATTAAAAATTGTTCAAAAATAGTAAACATTTTAAAATATTGATACATTTTTAAAAATTTAAAAATTAAAATAATTGTTCTTTTTAAAATGGTGTTTTTCTTCTGAAATGTATATGTAATGTGTTTTCAAACAAGGTACATGTAAACATTTTCATATTATGATGGTGATGTCGTGTCCATGACGGGACCAAATCTAGCAGTACCATGAACCCAGATGACTGTTCTGGCAATCTGTTCAATATTATCCACATTAAGGTTTGCTTACGAAAAAAGGATATCAATTTCTCTTGTCGAACAGCAAGTGTTAAATCCGTATCTGAACAATTAACACAATTCCTATAAATTCTTCTACCATCCCTATCCATTCCTTTGTAATGACCTGTTTTTAGCGTAGCATAAGGCTGTCTCCACTTATATTACAGAGTTAATGCTTCACAGGGATTGACTTCTCTCTCAATTTGAAATTTACGGCAGCATTTTGCGTCGGATAAGGTAACGTTGACAAAGTTGTTACTATTAAGATTTTATCCGCATTTTCATTGCCATATAATGTTTTCATATAAATGTATAAATAAAAAACAGTTAAGTGAACAAGGTACCGATCTTAACTCTATACTTGTAAGTACTCGTAATCTAATAAATTATATCGTTATATTAATAGTATTGTATATTTTATTTCTAATAACTACATTTCTATAATATTTCTTCCTTTCCCTAATGCCCAGTGTATAAGCAGATTATAAGTGAAAGTTGACTAGTCCGAAAACTTTGTTTAAACCTGCAATCTTGGTTCCTTAGACCTAGAGTTTGCTATTGTACCACTGTGGCTAGTATTTTTTATTCTCTTGACTGATTATACTTAGGATTATAACTATTTGCATATAGTTATGAATTTATATATATATATATATACAGGGTGTTTCATAAATGATGGGAGTAACTTTAAGGGGTGATAGTACACATCAAGACGAGTAATAGTAAATAGGAAACCAAGTGTCCCAAACGTCTTCCGAAGGAGAAAGGCGCCATCAAAGTTTAGGGTCCTAAATTTCAAATGATGATAAAAAACGGAAAAATGGATCGATTCATTTGCGGTTTTCACTAAAATCATTCTTTAAATTAGTATTTTCTTTAAAAAAAGTTTTAAAGACAAAGTTAAAAAAATGCCACTAGAGGGCGCTCTAGACTTTGGAGTACCGAACAACTACCTTTTACCAGTATTTTTTTTATTTTGTTAAATGTTTACAAAAGCTTAGATTTTAACTTGAATTTTGAGCGCAAAATTGAAACCATCGGGAGCGGTTAAGTGGCGCAAATGTAACCGCGTTCAGGGGAGGGGGGGGAATTGAAATGCTCGTATGTAATGATCAAAATAAAAAACGATAAAGTAAACTTTAAGAGGCGATAGTACAACCACCAAAACAAGCAACATTCATCAAAGAAATCATACTCGTAATTTTAACCCGAAGGAGATAGAGGGTGCTGAAACAGATTTCGTTTTAAGAGACAAAAAAGGAAACAAAGAACATTTACGTTATAAAAAAAAGTTTAATTAGAAATTATTACAATAGCTGTTCGAAACACTGACCATTAGAGGCGATGCATGCGGTACAACGGCGAAGAAGGGATTCACGAATCCTCTGAAACACGCCAGGAGTATCGCGCACCTCTCCTGCAGCTGCCGAAAGTCTGGCGACGAGTTCTTCTGCAGATTCGATAGGAGTCTCATACATAAGACTCTTCAGGTGTCCCCACAAAAAGAAATCCTGGCATGAAAGATCGGGCGATTGCGCTGGCCAAGGGACAGGACCACCTCGCCCAATCCATTGATTTGGAGAGGTTGCGTTTAGATAATTTCGCACCTCTGGCGCAAAATGAGCTGGTGCTCCATCCTGCTGGAACCACATTACTCGCCGGATACGAGGGGGAACATCTGTCATCATTTCCGGCAGCACCTGTTGCAGAAAGGTAAGATTTTTTTTTCCATCCAGGCGTTCTGGCAGAAGATAAGGTCTAAGTAGATGGTCACCAATTATTCCTGCCCAAACATTTATGGAAAATCGTCGCTGATATGCATGTGTAGAAGACGCATGTGGATTTACATCTGCCCATTGGGGGAATTTTGGGTGTTAAATGTACCGTCACGTGTAAATGTACATTCTTCTATAAAAAGTACAGTTGCACCAAAATCGGGATTTAGGGTGTTCTTCTGCAGATACCAGCGAGCAAAATCCATTCGACGAGGAAAATCCTTTGAGTCAGTTCCTGGACTCGTTGGACATGAAAAGGATGCATACTTTCATTCTTTAGTACTCGCCATTTCGTGGAGGGTGATACTTCAATTTGACTAGCCACTGCTCGCGTGCTTGTATTTGGATGATCAGCCACCATATCCAGAATTTTTTCTTCCACAGCTACCGTTCTGTTAGACTTCGCACGACCTGCATTTGAACGTGCACCAAAATGGATCCTGTCTCACACAACTGTCTGTGCAAGTGCACAAATGTTTTATCATTGGGAAACTTTTTTCCGTACAATCGTCGCGCCTCTGCACTATTCCCATTTGCAGTTCCGTAGATGAAGTGTATATCAGCCTTTTCTTGATTAGTGAAGGGCAACATCTTTCGTTACGTTTGTACCGTGATTTACACTTGCACACTCGGGTCAGTGGCTTTTATCTTAATAACAATTTGCATATGCGTTCTTCTTCTTCCCCATATCACAATTTCATGTTCTTCTTCCAGAAACTTGCAGCTATAACGCTTGCATGGATAAAATTTGTAGATGCTCTAACACGTTTGCGTTTGAATTCAAATCATGTATTTTCTAATCAAAGTTGATTGTTTTTATGTTGTACTATCGCCTCTTAAAGTTTGCTTTATCGTTTTTTATTTTGATCATTACATACGAGCATTTCAACCCCCCCCCCCCTGAACGCGGTTACATTTGCGCCACTTAACCGCTCCCGATGGTTTCAATTTTGCGCTCAAAATTCAAGTTAAAATCTAAGCTTTTGTAAACATTTAACAAAATAAAAAAAATACTGGTAAAAGGTAGTTGTTCGGTACTCCAAAGTCTAGAGCGCCCTCTAACGGCATTTTTTTAACTTTGTCTTTAAAACTTTTTTTTAAAGAAAATACTAATTTAAAGAATGATTTTAGTGAAAACCGCAAATGAATCGATCCATTTTTCCTTTTTTTTATCATCATTTGAAATTTAGGACCCTAAACTTTGATGGCGCCTTTCTCCTTCGGAAGACGTTTGGGACACTTGGTTTCCTATTTACTATTACTCGTCTTGATGTGTACTATCACCCCTTAAAGTTACTCCCATCATTTATGAAACACCCTGTATAATATCTTTTTTAATTGATGTATAAAAAGCATTTCATCATATTGTGTTTTAAAATGTAGACTAAAACACATTTTTTGTGATTTTGGAATACATATTTCATTATTCTTTGAATCTTAATGAAGAATCTATTTTTATTTTGTGAAACATTAATTTTAGGTCATATGGCTGTTAGGTGTGTATCCAATTGCGATCCACTCGCAAACTGCGCTTAAATCATTTTCGCGGCTAACTCCCATGACCAATGAAAAAGAAACAAACAAACTGTGAACCGCCATCAAAATTTGCTAGAGGTTCGCTAGCAGAAAAGAAATCAATGGACTATCTTCGATGTTCTTTTAATCTAGACCTTTGTATTCGTTGAAAAATCTGTCTAGAGATGGTTCGTTGTGGGAACATTTCATTTGGCGCTTTAAAGAGCATATATACTCGTGAACCAAATAGAGTTCGCAAGGGTTCATTTCACAATTGTAACCACGCTTTAAAATATTTTTTCTACTTTTTTTGAAGTTATTTGATGCCATTATATATCTTAAATCAGTTCTGGTTTTTAATCAAAATGAATACATGTTTGGATGTTCTTGAAATTTAAGTACCTGAAGTATTTCCAGCATTTATGAAATTCCATTTCATGAATAAATAATATTTTTAAATCGTTTCGCGTATGATAATACAGAACTTTATATATTTTATCCCAACTTCTATCTGGGAGATATTAAATATTCATGAGTTGATTAGCAACTTTACAAAACTGATAATTTCATACTTTTGAACATAATCCCGCTGTATGATGCAATCTTTATTATTGAATGAATTCATATTTATGCTTAGAAAGGAAATACTATATTTTGTTTCGCTTAATTGCGTAAACCTATCTGAATGCTATAATGAGCATTTCTATACTGCTAAATAAAAATATCCAATTATAAGATCAATAAACAAGAATAAGATAAGTATTGTTATTAATAAAGTGATTAAGAAAAAAGAAAAATCCCGGTTAAATTAGGATGTCAAAAGATAGCATTAGAAAAAGGATAGAAATCTAATAATATTGCTCTTAATTGCATAATATAAATGAATCCATAATTCACTTATTTGATAAAATTCGTACATTAGACAGTGCAAGTTGCTAGACAAGGAGAATATTTAATCAGATTTTGTGATATCATTTATATTTACATATTGCGTTCATGAAAACAGTTGCCTTTATAAACGGAAGCATTGTTATTTTAAAATTTATCATATTATTGTGATTAATAAGTTTCTAAATTATAAAATTACACAGTAGATATTTTTTTCATTATATGGAGGGAATTAGCTATTACTATGTTACAAATTATTTTATTATAATTCTTACTTATTATAATATTAAACCTTAAAAATTTTTAATTAAGTTTTATTTATAAAGTTAACTTAGGATCCTGATTGGATAATTAATATCTTTCTAGTTCCATAAAAAATTATCCCCCCCCCCCTTTTAATTATATGACTACTTTTGAAATCAATTAGAATTGGAAAAATCTGTATGATGCAAAGGTTTTTTTTCAAAATCATGCACTTTTTTTTAGATCATGTGTTTTCTTTTGAATTCGAAATTAATAAAATAGTTCTGACTAAATTATAGACACTAAATTTTGTATTTTTCCCTTTAAAATCTTTCTCTCTCTTTGTATAACATTTAAGTTTGCGTGTACTAATTTTGTTGTCAAATGATGAAAAAAACAAAAGAATGCATTTTTGGTTAAAGAAAACTAAATTTTATTTTAATCTTCTGAATTATCCTATATATTTTTAAAACTTTAAAACGTTTAATAGTTCTTGTTACTTCATACGATTTAATTTTCACAAAATCACAGTACATGCAATCTCGTGATATTTCATAAATATGGACATCAGAGAAAAATAATTTTTTTCTTATTGTAATTATTGTATAATACTTTCTTCTTTTCACTATTCATTCTAAAAGTGTCCTCTGTATTTGTTTACTTGTAAGTAATTTTAAAACTGGTTGATAGTTTTCTTTTGTTTTTATTACCCTTTTAACCAGTCAGGGGTTTTTTTTTTGCCCAAAATGTTCAAAAGAAAAGGTACGTTTTTTATCGCATGTAATTTAGCATAATATTTAACAGAATGTGAAAATGGAAGAACTTTAGTTTAATTTTCAATTTTAAAGTTTTCACACTATTTCTCAATTTTTTATTGTAGAACACAAAATTTTTTAAATATTTGCTTTTTATAAATACACTCTGATTGCCATGAAGAATGTTTCACATATATCTTAAAATAATTTATGTAATACATACAAAAAAATTCATGTTCGTAACTCTTTTTCAAACGGTTGAGGATTTTGTGAATGTGTGTATATTATACTTGCACAATTTGAAGCATGTTTGTAATACTCAGTCTTACATTGCGATGGAGACAGGGATAATACCGGTATTTTTGGATTATCTATCCATTTTCATTTCTTCTCAAGCAACAAGTTGAACATTGCATTGCTAACCCCTGTTCTTTATCGAATATTTTCGAGAATCTAAATTACTGCCTTCAATGAAAAATTTCCCCTTTTGACCACAAAAAAATTCCCGGATGAGAAGTATTTCAGTACCATGGGCAAATTCCACGTCTTAAAACACTAGCACTGATATAATCACACTATAAGAATTAAAAATATGAACAAATTAAAGATAGAAAGAAGAGAGTATCAGTACCCGTACGGTGTACGGGCAAACTTAGTTAAGGGGTTAACGCTACACTTTGAAGCTACAAACGATGATGCACCAGAAATATTTTTAAAATACTTGGCATTATTTTATGTATGTCTTTTTGGAGTTCTATATCTTCTGATAGATATTTTTACTATTATGCGAGTATGTCTCAAAAGTATTTTCTCATTGCTGTAAAATAACAGACTACGAAGGTCTTCACTCCAGTAACCCTCGTATTTCTTCTAAGCAGAAATTCTCAGAATATAATTGTCCATAAATAGTGCATGCAATTCAAAATTTTTGTTAAAAAATGTATTTTATTTATTTATTTTTTACATTTTTAAGTTTTTTTTGTTTAGTTATATATGCATATAAAATATAATATTTAATAAAACCAAATAATTGTACAAAAGTTTTACAACTATGCAGATGATTTGCATGTAAAATTAAGTTAAAAAATCCACATAATATTGTTGGATATTTTGCAAGTATGTACTTTTTTTTCAAAAAATATAACATTTTAATTCCATATAATAATAAATTAAGCTATAACAGAAAAAAATATTTTCATTCATACTTTATAGGGGAAATGTAAATCCTATTATTGGTGATATATAAGTTCTGAAAAAAATATTCCTTTTGAAATTCGTTGGAAATGATGATTTTCTTGAAGACTCTTGAAACGGCACAATTTTCGAAATGGCTTCCACTTCTCACGTGAAATTTTTGCTTTTTTTCCATCCATTTTGTAGAATGCTTTCTCGACGAAGAAATCAGAGTCGTTTGCGTTGAAACAAACGACAAATTCTAGAATTGTAGGCCTTCTCTACTTATAATAACGGAGTTAGAAATGAAAAATAGAATAACAATTGTATTTGATGCTAGATATTCAGTAAATTTTAAGAGACACGTATGCTAATTCAAAATTCTGAATTTGATATCCTTTGACCTACAAGTATTAGAAAAGGTTGATATAGCAAAATTCAAAAATCATATTTGTGGGGTCTTTTATGTTTTGTTATTTATTGTTAATGAAAAATACAATTAGAAAGGATTGAAATTTTTTTCGGCATTTCAAAACTTACTTATGCGGAAAAGAAGTTCTACAAATAAAGGAAACACATTTTTTTTTAAAGAAATTAATATCCTGCGTTAAATACTGCTTAAAGGTATCTGACGACTTGCGACAACTTTTTTAAAAAAAAATGGAAATATGGGGATTTTTTTGTTGTTTTTAAAATTGTTTAGTACATTTTGAGTGAAATATGCTAAAATTAAGAGAAAAAGAGATTATTATAACTAATAAGGGAAAAAATGGGTCAAAATTTACAAAAAAAAAACATAAACGTGGCTCGTTCTGTACCAAAAGTGAATGAACAAATTTTCAATTATTGTTTTGTTGCTATGTTATTCATTTTTGAAATGACCTTCAGAATAAGAGATATTTTAATTTTTACAAAAACTAGAGCACTTTATCTTAGTTATTATATGAAATTGCTTAAAAAAGAAATTGATTATATTCTCATAAGGACTCTAAATTTTGTAATAAAACAGGGGTTGATAAATCTGAGGGTTAACGCACTTCTACTATTATACAGAGTACACACAAAAAATTTCAGTTAATCATTTTCAAAACTTTTTGAGCAATCACTGTGTGTGTGTGTGTGTCTCCGTTTGAGAATTTTCAAAAAAACACATTCCGAGTAAAACGCGTTTTAAACTATGACATCTTGTTTAAAGTAAAGGCATCTGCTTTTACTAAAATACTTGTAGTTTTTGTTCTGGAAAACAGAAAATAATAAACTTGGTATCTTTATGAAGCTAATAACATGTCCTATAAAATAAAATCATAAACAAAATTTTCCAATTTTTGGCAAAATTCACAATTTTAGGGCAGTCGGATACCATAAGAGGAAATAAGTTTAGGTATATTGATTTTTATAGTAAAAATTCAGTGATCTTTTTCAAAGTGAAATAGCATTTTAATACTTCTCAATGCTTATTGCAATGAGAGAGGAGGCATACTAATAATAAGGTACACTTAACAGCTTCTTTAGCAATTAATTTTTTTTAAAAAACCATACTGTCGTGCAGGATACAGCACAATATGATAACAACTTTGATCGGACTGTGGAGATCAACAATGCTAAGCAAGAGAGCTGGGTTATGAAATGCTGCAATATTACACTGTACTGCTTACTATTCGTACTCACCAATCAGTAATTATTACTTTTTATTATTTATATTATAGAAAAATAATTATATTTTAAGTGTAAAACCCTCCAACCAAAATGAAGTATTTTTCTATTTTTTTTTTGAAAATTCCACTCCTTTTTAGCAATATAAAAAATTTTAAAATTAATTTTTAAAAGAATTATTTTTCTTCTTCTCTTTACATCATAGAACAGGGGTGGACAACCCGCGGCACGTGTGCCACAGTGTGGCACGGCTGAGTTGTAACAGTGGCACGCGAAAACTTACTGAAAAATTTAAAAAATTGAAAAGATAATAATAAATATTTTGTTTCTGTTTTATTGAAATGCAAAAGACAACCCCCCCCCCTTCAGAATTTGGATCAACATATGTTTGTGAATAAATGTTAAACACTATAAACATTTTTTAAAAAATCAAAATTTCTCTCAGAGCTAGCTCATTTGCACCTAAAACAGCCTAGTTTTGTTTGCATTTTCAAGAACTAATCCTAAAATAGATGTCTTGTTAAAAGAAAAATTACAAACTCAAAAAACCACACATTAAGTATTGATTGTTTGATAAATAATTTAGAATTAAATATTTCAAGTTATTCGTTTTAAATTTTTACCTAAATTAACTGATTGAATCTGTAAAAAGTTAATTAACAATGAAATCTTAAAGTTTGCCCTTTTATTTTATTTATTATATTATTTTTAAATGTACACTACTTACAGACTTGGGCTAAACAATACGCTATTTGCCTAAAAATCCCATAATAAACTTACAAGTAACAGTTTTTTCATCTTTTTTCGCTTATTGGAAAAGTTGGTAGTGGCCCACATAAATTTTTTTTATCAGATAGTGGCACTAATCCCAAAAAGGTTGGCCATCCCTGCCATAGAACATCATTTTCGCATATGTAGGTACCGATTGATAGTAATTTTTTTCTTCATATAACCGTGATCCACCATACATACTCACACGCACATATACAGAATGTCTCAGGATTATTGGGACAAACTTTAATTCCTTCAGGACCGGCGAAAGGAGAAATATACGTTTTTCCAGGCCCGCACATAATCTCTTTGGGGTACCTTTATCGACACCATCATAACATGCTGCTCATGCATTTCCTTCTGCTAATCCGTGAATCATGTGCATATCTGCCAGTTAGGTGTTCGCAAAACGTTTCATACTCTTCTTCGCGCGATGACAGCGTAAATGACTGCGGTAATACAGGTCTGTTTCCTCAAATGCTTTTGAGGAAATTTTTAAATATATATAGCTTTCTCATCAGTTACTCATTAACTTCATCAGGATTATGAAGAAATTTCATTTCAATTGTTACAGATTCTATGATTAATAATCCTTAATTATGTACTATAACGTTAGTTTCAAGTTCATAAATTTTATTTCAAATTACTAGTTTCAGCAAATATAACATTTTCGAACACTAAGTCCAAAGTCAGAAATACTAATTTTCGTTTAATGAAGAACATACTTTTAAATAAAAAAAATGCAAATGTGTGGTGTCCTTGTGAATTCTCTAAAGTATCTAAGCAAAGTTTTATAAAAAAAAAATCTTAAGCATATTTAACCTAATTTTTGTGACTATAAAAATCATTATCACAAATTCTTTTATTTTTTTTGTTATATTTTGGCTACATTTTTATTTTCAAATTGACTTCTCAAGAAATTTATCACACATGTCCAAAAAATAGGGATCCTGTATACTTTATGCATAAACATGTATATGTGTGTGTGTGAATAGAAATTTTTCTTATTTCTTCACCATTTCAATATTCTATTTCCTCCAAAATGTCACTATACATATTCCAGAATATTCACCAAAAAATACCCATCTGTAGCATCCCTATTATTTACTCCAGAAAATAGGCTAAATTGTTCTGATACTTTTCTCAACTCGGGGAGGATGGAGAGCAAGTCTCAATATCCTTCTGCTTCGTAAGAGAAAGAGGAGCGGACGCAGGGATGATCGGGAGGAATCGTGACAAGGCCCCAGGCTGAATGGGAAAAACGGTGGATGGGAAACAAGGTAGAAAGTTCATCCAAAAACAAAACAAATCTGTCCCTGAGGATCAGTGACAACTTGTTCGCTGAAGAACATTCCCCGAGGTACCCAAACTCAAGTTTGTGACATGTTTCGAATTAACCGTACTGCCCTCCGAGACAAAAAGGAGTAGAAAATAGCAACAAGCCATCTCTGATCTTCGTTGTCGTGGAAACTGGTGGGGAGATTAAAAGTGATTGAGGCTCAATGGCAAGGGTTGTGAATGATATTGAAAGGGGGGTGAAAAGGGGAGCTCGAGGAGTTGTTTTGTAAGTATTCAAACGGTTCTCATTTGTATGGGAAGACTTTCCGTGCTTATCTACAACGAGATTGCCATTAAAAGATGCTTGTTTTTTGTCAATCACTTATGTAAGAAATGTTTTTCAGTTTAATAGCAATGAATTTAATTCCTTCTGAAGATTATGAAGCAGTGCTCAGTTTAACCAATAGTTTTTTCATATAGAGAAGTTGTTAGTGACTCCCCCTTGATGTCTTGGAATGGTGAATAGCATTGAATAAAATTTCAGTACCAGATTATTAGTAACGTGTTTAGAGATAGTTATTTTATTTTAAACTGGCAATGATCACAATCAGATATATACATTAGCGATACGTTATTTATAACCTTAGCTCAGTTACTTAGTTCCGCTCTTCGTGCATACATGTTGGTTCGTTGTGTGATAATATATATATATATATATATATATATATATATATATGTGTGTGTGTGTGTGTGTGTGTGTGTGTGTATTATACATTTTGGAGTTAGTCAGAAAGTGGAATTGGACACTACTTTAAGTATAAATGAATCTGAGAGTGGCTCTGAAATATATAACTGATTGTTTTGAAAGTTAGGTTTGTGAATCTAAGAGCATTGGTGATGATTCTGCACTGTTAACTGTGATATTGGCCTTTGCATCTCATACTTTGAAATTTATCTCACAAGAAAAAATTACTAATGTGTATGTACAAAATGCATAAGTAGAATAAAATTCTCCTTTAATATTTAAAACACATGTTTTAAAAAAATTTTCTCTTTGCTGGAAAACCAACATTCAGTCATAACCCCAAATGTTGGCTTTTCTTAAAAAATTAATTTTTAAATTTCAAGCTGAAAATTTACTTAAAATTTAAAAATATATATATAGTAACATACACTTTATTTTATATAATTTTCTTGAATAAAAAAGGCACTTTTATGACCGTTTTCTTATAAATTATGCGACCATTAAGGGGTTAAAAGCACAGTTTTGTTGAGAGATATTGGGCTTAAGATATTTTCTTATAGCATTAAGAAAATTCAGAATAGATTTTTTCAAGATTTTGTCTCACGAAATTTGTATTCGTTTTACTCAAGAAGTGGGAAGTGGACTTTTAAAATTTACTTTTTAATATGAGATTGTTTAAATATGTAGTGATTTTACTATTTATCATTATTATTTTGAATTTTAATTTAATAAAGCATAGTATATTGAATTTACTACTTTTTTATATGCATGTATGTGCACTGATTCCATTTTATTACATGTAAAACTGCATGCCTTTTTTATATATCTTATTCGTATATATTACAGTTATGTATTTTATCTGAAATGTGCTTTCAGTTCCTAAATATCGCCTACTAGTATAGTTCACAGCAAACAAATTAAATAATGTTAATTTCAAATTGTAATTATCGTGGTAATTTTCAAAAATCTGTATCAAATGAGTAAATTCATTGTCTACTTACATTCTATAGGAGGGAATTTCAGCGTTTTCCTTATTGCTGTAATAAATTACATCTCATTGGCTAAAGATTTTATTCGAGGAAGGAAATTATTTATTAACTTAAAGGAAATGAAAAATAATTGTTAGAAAATGAAACAAAATTTAAGCTTATGTAAATTTGGATGGAAAATTAAGACATGAAAGGCTAAATTAAAATCCATCTATTTAAAAATTGTAACAAATTTAATGCCCAATACTAATACAATTTTCGACAAAATGAAAATAATACAAAGTTTAATAAGAATAAAAATTGTATATTCTCTTAAAGGGTTTTTAAGACATCATGTACATAATTTTGGGATTTTAGCATTGGGAATAATGCCATGTACAAGATCTGTTCAAAAAGTATCTGACCTTTGTCCAAAAAAAATATCTTTAGTTACTTTGCGGGATTAGGACTCCAATCAAATTCAAAGTAAACTCCTTGCGCCTTTACACTGTATCCCAGCATTTTCCCCACTGCATTTCAATGGCATTTTCATTTTCGCGAACAGCAGAACAGCCAGAAGTCGCAAGGAGCTAGGTTCAGCATTGATAGTGTCCAGTAGGTCCTGTGTAACTGCGAGACGGAGCTACCGAGAGAAACTTGGGAACAAATTTCGCAGCCCATAATCCCACAAAATTGACTGTAAAGAACCTGTACTGGTCTCAACTTATTCAGCAGTTTCTCGTACGGTTAAACGAGGATCATTCATCATTAGATTTTTCACCTTTTCAACAATAGCTATATTTCGAGTGGTTTCCAGAACACTGGTCACTCACTACCGACGTGAGCCCACTTTTGAATCGGTTAAGCATCTTCTTAACTTCTGTAACTCCCATAGCATCGTGTCCAAACACTTGCTGAATCTTACGAATTGTTTCACTTAGAAAATCACAAAGCATTTGACAAAAAATTTGATTCAGTCCTTTTGCTCAAGTCGTTCAGTATATTTAGAGAAATAAAAATTCGACGAACATTTTTACAGCATCTAACTCGACTGGTACACTGGAACGAAATGAGAAAATTCAAACATATGCATTAAGTTGTCAGCTCCCTCTGGGCACAATAGCACCGTTTTAGAATATCTACTGTGTGTAGGAAAATTCCAAGGTCAGATACTTTTTAAATAGAACCTTGTATCTTCTGATTAGTGTTTCACTGTGTGTGCGTAATTGTGATTATTGTTTCAAAATTATTTTAAAATGACAAAATAAATCATTGTTAAGTAACATCATTATTATTAAAATGGAATTTTTTTTATTTATTTTATGATTTAAAATTTGATTTGTGTTTGTGTGGTTTCATTTTTTTTTCAAAGTAGTTACACCTAGATGAAAGATAGATTACTTTAGTATAAAATCTGTAGAAGAAATGAAATATAATAGGCAATTGTAAGAATTTAATACATTCTTAAAATTTTTATATCGACAATATACCAAAATGTGTATGAGTGAGTACTGAGAAAAATGTCTGTACTTTTCCTCAGTTGAATTCTAATGCGGGTTTCTTTTAGAATATGCGCTTGACACTCCTTTTCTATTCAAATGGAACTAAAATACCCCTTTATTTTTTATTTTTTGTATCGTGCCTGCTCTTTTCTTTCTTGGAAAACAGCGTGCGAGGGGGTCTACGTGAACTCATATTAATTACTCATTCGCAATACAAATGTTCTTTCGTTCGAAAAAAATGGTTGGAAAAAATGGAAGAGGAAAAAAATGGAGAAATGCACGGAAAATTCTTTATTCGTTTCTGGAGTTAAAAATAAACTGGAAAAAAATAATAAAAATTCAATATCTTCTTTTTCCCGCCTAGAAACATTTTCTTTCTAGAAATACGAGTTTTTGCGCCGGTGATATATTGTGATTAAAGTCTTCTACAACCAACGGAAGTTTATTTAAATGAAGGCAGCAGCCAAAATTCCTTTTTTTGAATTTTTTGTTGTTGTTATTTCTCTTATTTTAAATTGAGGGGAAATGTTTAGCCTCAACGCCATCTACTGGTGATAAATCTACGAGAAACTTCACATCACATTGAATCTTTTTTATTCTATTTCATTTCTTTTCCCTTTTTTCTAAAAAAAATTTCCTCTTTTTACCTCCGCTGAAACCATTACTTGTTGTTATGGAAGTGTTTGTTTGATTCAGGGCTATAAATTATGTTTACCTCCGATTTCGATTTCAGTTTTAGTATGTAAATTAAATGCCTGTTGTGTTTTTGAAAAGCAGTATTGTTTTCATTTTTGGTGCAGGAAAATATGCAATTATACCGAATTTTAGACGAATGTTTTGTAACGAGTATAGTGAAAAAATGTATTACATTTCCATACGGTAAGAATTCTCCTAAATTAACTTTTGAACCGTAAAAGTTATATTTATTTCATCTTACATCTACTAAAGAAAACAATTTTAGTTTAATGAATCACTTATGGCGTTATTCATAGCTCGTCCAATTTAAATAACCAATGAGTTATAAGCAAATGTTTTAATTTCTTTTGGTAGGATCACTCATTAAAAATTCTAATTCATTGTAAGACTGTGTTGTGGAATATATGTTATCAATGTATTTAAATATAGGGTATATTAAAAATAGTAGTATACAGCTCACATAGGGAGTATAGTAAAAATTTATATATATATATATAAAATTCATAAATACACAAAAGAGTTATATAACCCTAAGATACCTAGCCAATATAGTGAAAATATATATTAGCCACAGTAGTACTACAGCAAACTCCTGGTCTTAGAAACCAAGATTGCAGGTTTAAACAAAGTTTTACGGCTATCCAACCTTCACCTGTATTTTCCAATACTCTGGGACATAGAGAAAGTAAGAAATATGCCAAGAGAATCAATTCTTTTCTCTGCAAGGTCTCTGATTATCTTGGTCCGGATATTTGACACTCCGGATACTATACTTTCGGATAAACGACGTTCTACTATAATAATAAATCGAATGTTGGATAGACTTTATGTCCTACAAATTACAGGAAGCTTAAATTCTAAAACAAAGGATCAAAAACATAATGATGATGACAGCACTATGGGTGCAGATGACTGTTTAGGGCAATTTGTTCGATATTATCCACATAGAGGTTTGTTGACGAAAATAGGGCCTCTATTTATTGTTGAGCAGTAAGAATAGCTGGACAGTCAAAAATACGAGCAGGTGTTAGCCCTGTATCTGAACAATTATCACAATTTCTACAAGTTCTTCTACCATCCCTATAAATCTTCATTCCTCTATAATGACATGTTTTAGACTATTATCAAGAACATGAAGCCTACGTATAAAGAAGAAAGAGTCAATAGGTTTAAATAAAAAAAAAGTATCATGATTCTGAAAGTTGTCACAGACCTAGGACAGTGAAAGTAGCTTAAGGTTGCGTTTAAGATCCCAACTTACACCTTCAACATAAAAGGTATACAAGGAGAAAAAAAGAGGAATATAAAACCAAAACTGAAAATTTCTTAGGCGTAAGATTTCTATGTGTTACAAGTAGTAATCCATTAAAAAATAATTTTTGAGTGAATATTATACATGTATGGGTGTGTGTTATTCTTATTAGATTAATTGTTTGTAAGATTAATAGATGCTTACACAGGGTATTATTAGGCTTAAGTCATTTTTCGAACTTGTTTCTTTTTTTAATTTTATGGAATTTACGTTGGATTAGTGCATGCATCATTTTATAGCTTAGAACAATTTTACAATAGTATTTCTTATTAGATTAATTGTTTGTAAGATTATTGTAAGTTTACACGTGCTTTTATTAGGCATTTCTTCATTTTTGAAACTTAGTTTTTTTGTACGAATTTCTTTGCATTGTTATGCAGAAATTTTCTGCTTAAGGGGAAGTTAGGATCCTAAAAAGAAAGCTTAAACCTACTCACCACTCTTAGTTGGTGACTAATAGAAAACATAATAGTTCTCCATTTTGGCCATTTTGTTTACTTATATTTTGGTTTGTTGTTCTTGGTTATAAAATTCCATTATTTATCCATTCTTTTTTGTAGGATATCCACTATATTATATATATAAAGAGTTATAATTCCACCTTAAAGCTAAACAGTAAGCAAGGAAGTTACAAAACAGTATTAGAAAACATAGAATAGCTGCAATCGCTAAAATTGTGGCGAGTTAAAACAATAACTATAATACACGTATTTATTACAGATTTCAATGCATTATCATTCGTTATGCATACGTATAATGTTTGTTATATTCCAAAACCTACCACATTTTTATCAACAGAATATCGATTTTCCCATAAAGTTATGGATAAGATAATTTTATATCGAAATAATACTTCGCATCTAAGTATTTTCTTTCTAAAAAAGCCTAAAATATTTTCTTCTGTGTGTTTGTGTACAATAAATTCTTCAAAATTTGCTAATAATTTATTTAAGCATTTTAGCTGACCTTTAAGGAGAAATAATATTAGAAGGGAAAAATTAAATCCAATTATTGTGTGTAAGTAAATAACAATTCTGTGATTGACCAGGCCTATCATTTGCCTATTTTTTACTGGAATTTTATTAAAAACTTTATTTAAAAATTTTTTTAGAGCTTAATATTTCTTATTTTTGGTTTACGAAAATCTCTTAAGACTAACCATAACGAATCTAAAAGGAAATTCCAGACATTTTTTTTTCTCAAACTCTCTCCTGAAGGTTTATAAATTAATTAACTAATTAATTTATTAATATTGGTAAATAAAGTATTGAATGAAAAAACATAATTTAATAAAGAAATAAATCAAGAACATCTTGACATAGCAAAAACTACCACAATTTCAAAGATTTTCTCTTTGGTTCATTGGATTAAATATTTTCTAAAACTTAGTTTAATTTAATTAATAACATTAAATACTTCAGTCAGGCGAGCTACTTATTATGTCATAATAAGCATCTTATAGTATGTAATTTTGAATCAAACTTGCTGCTTATAACAAATATTCCCTTCTCTGAAGAATATTTGCGATATTTAAATAACATTGCGATATACCAATTTTATATTGAGTTTTTAGGATGTACCGGATGAAAACTTTAGAAACTATTAAAGGAAATCCAATTAAATTGGTAAATTAATATGGAGTTAACAGGAAATTAATTGTGCACATCAGATCGTACAATCTTAACACCAAAAAACTAAAAATGCTGAGAACTGTTCCTTCAACCTCTAAAAAATCAATAACTTAATTTTTATCTTAAATTTTTGCTGAGACATTGACATGTTGTAATATATCGTGTATTCCATTCTTTATTCCTAACTAAATTCTCCAAAAAGTTACAAAATATATCAACTGCAAATTAGGTAACTAATTTGATATAGTTTCCTTAAAACACAGTGGTCGCCTAACTTATGAATCTTCTGGGCTACTGTACTGTTTCTAAATCCTACTATGAGCTACCAAACAAAAAAATGAACTACCAACTTTTTTAAAAAATCACATTTATTTTTTGTTTATAAATTTGCATTTTTATCAAATATGAAATGTTTTAATTAAACTGTATATAACAAAAAGAAACTTAAATTGAATTGTACATGAGGAAGAAATTTAAGGGCAGTTAATTATAAATAGGAAATGTAATAAACTTTTATCAGACTTTTTAACTTTAATAAAAGTAATAGAACTCTTTTTTTTTTTTTGTCATCAATGAGTTTCGGAATGTTAAGAGAGTAGGTTGTAGCTGCCATTCGAATACAAGTGTTCATCAGGGAGTATATTTCTGTACTTATTTTTTAGCAAATCTATACCGGGGAAATAAAAAAAAATCTCAAACAGATATGAAGATCTGAACATTTCCTTCACTTTGAGACTCGCTTGAACTAAAATTGGGTATTTTTTTAGGAACTAGAGGCCAAATATTTTCAGAGCTTGAAGAAAGCAATTTTATAGAAGAATCATTTTTAAAATCAATCAGTACCAACTCCACTGAAGTATTGTCTTCTTGAAAATCAAAATATTCCATAATAAAAGAAGAGAACTCTTCAACATCTATCTCTTTAAAAGATCAGTTAAAGCGTCAACGCTTTCAACCAAAAATATATCCTCGAGCTACTAGTAGCTCGCAATTGACAGTTTGGCAATCACTACCTTAGGACAGTGGTTCCCAACCCCTGGACCGCAGATAGGTACCGGTCCATGAATCAAATAGTACCAGGCCGCCAAGGAATGTTAAATTATTTCCATTTTATTCATGGTGTATTTCTCTCCGGTTTGTTGATCTTTCCATGGAATTTACTTTATATTTCCCGTTAAATCACTTTATATTCATTTTTTGGTGTAATTGTATTTTGCTGTAAAAAACGCCGTAAAATGTGGTGCATAGCGCGCACCTATACTTTCAAGCTGCATTTTTTTTTATTTTTAGGTATATTCGCCGTATAACACGCGCACTTGCTTTTTACAAAAAAACCTGAAATATACGTATGCAATGCTTTTATGTTTTGAAGCGATTTATTCAAGTTATTATCCCAAAAGCTTCAGAAAAAATAGCATATTTCAAGAATTATACAACTCTTTAAATTCATAAGAATGTCATTTCTTTTAAGCATAATACGATGCATGTAGAAGTCACACTTTTTTTATGCTCATATCTTTTTGTTATTTTAATAGCTTTAATTTTCATACCCGGCGTATAACGCACACCCTCGAATGTCGATCTTATTTTTTGTGTTAAATGTGCGCATTATACGACGGATTTTACGGTAAATTTGAAATTATTAAATCAAAACAATCTAAAATATAAATAATCAACGTCCGCTACCCCCCCCCCAGCAGACCTCTGTAAAATTATCAAATGTTGACCAGTCCACGTTGATAAAGAGATTGGGTAGCACTGCCTTAGAGTATGTCAAATCGAGCCAGTAAAACCTATTCACTGAAAAATCAATAACTTCATATTGATTCAGCGGTAAATTTACATTATTTTACAATACATTATCCGTTATACCTATTACCCGTTGTCAGATAGCCCGACGAAATAAAAAGATTCCTTCGCTGAAAAATATTTATGAATTCTACACAAACTAATTTAGAAAATTTCTTCGAAACGTGCCTAATCAAGTTTCCACCTCTTTAACTAAAAATCTCTTATCTCTTTGTCCCCAAAACTCACTGCTCTCCTTTTCTCCGCCCACTTTCTCCTGGAAGAGATCGAACCAGAACTCTTCCATTAAACTTGGCACGCCAACAACGCATCTCGTAGAAAACGCTTTCGCCATTGAATTAGACTTTTATATCACAAGCGAAAACGACGATTCAAACGATATGTCATAAATGCATCAACTCTATGCTTGCCGAGGGTTGCTTAGCAACCCTATGTCGTTCTTACGGGTCTTACTTTTATTTTTCCTTTTTCCGTTTCCAGCCTTATTTTGGTTGGGGTTGAGGACTTTTCCAGATCCCCCTTCGTCTTTGTTTTAGCGGATTAAAGCTAGGAACGAGATGGGTATGTGGAACGTACGGGTCTCTAGTGTATTTGTATGCCATAGATATTCATAACATGTACACTTAAATCCACAAATCCTTTTCTACTGATAGATTTTAAACTAAATTGGGTATCAAGAACACCATCACATTTTTTTAATAAATACAAATGCTTATAGTTATAAGAATTATAAATAGAATATTTGAAAACTTTCTGATAGAAGTATGAGGAATAACAGTATAAATATATACGTTAAAACTTTAAAATATTTTATACGAGAGTTTAGAATTTGTTCCAATAAAAAGCTTTTAAGACTACCTTCGCTTAATGTTAAGGGATAGGACCCGAATTCAGAATATTTTTCAGGTATAAAAAAAGTACTCCAACATTAATATTATATTCTGGCTTCGGTATCCTAAAGATAATATATTATTTTGTCATATTTCTCCTTTTTCTCAAAGAAGACATTTTTTCTGGTAAAAAATGTGTTTCGTCATTTTTTCTTCTATGTCGTTATACTAAATGATCTATTCTTTTACATGTTACAAACAATTAAATATTTATAGAATATTTTGTTTTAAAAACGCTAAATATAGATAAATTTATGGATTACATTATTGGGAATTTTCATGTAAATTGAGGCATTTTTCCATCTAAAAATGTGCTCCACATTTACTAAAAATATGCTCCACATTTAGTTCAGACTCTCGTACTTTTGGTCTAGACAGCCTAAATTGTATTTTATTCTTATTTGTATTTAAGTTTCAGTTACAAAAAAACTGGCATGCTGTTTAAGGTATCCGACTACCCTAAAATTGGGAATTTTGGCATATATTGACAATTTTTCTTATGATTTTATTTTATAGACCATCTTATTAGCTTTATAAAAATACCAAGTTTATTATTTTCCGTTCACTAGAACAAAAACTGCAGGTGTTTTAGTGAAAGCAGATGTCATTCCTTTAAGCAAGATGTCATACTTTTAAACGCGTTTTACTCGAAATGTGTGTTTTTTTAAATGCTCAACCGGGGGCCAGCGATTGCTAAAAAAGTTTTGAAAATAATTAACTGAATTTTTTTGTGTATGTTATATATAATAGTAGAAGTGTTTTATCCTTCAGATTTATCAATCCCTGTTTTATTACAAAATTTACTGTCCCTTACGTTAATATAATCGCTGTTTTTTTAAGCAATTTCATATAATAACTAGGAAAAAGTGCTCTAGTTTTTGTAAACATTAAAATATCTCTTATCCTGAAGGTCATTTCAAAAATGAATAACATAGCAACACATCAAAATCGGAAAATTTTTCATAAACCTTTGGTAAAGAATGGACCGCGTTTATATTATTTTTTGTAAATTTTTATTTGGTAATAACAATATCTTTTTCTCTTCTTAATTTTAGCACATTTTTCTTAATATGTACTAAACGCTTCTAAAAACAACAACAAAAAAATCCCTATAACTTCATTTTTTTAAAAAAAGCTGTCGCAAGTAGTCGGATACCTTAAATATTTAAAGCTCAAAAGAATATATAAATGTTTTAGATGAAAAAATGAAAAAACTAAAGAATGAAAATGTGTAAGTTGTTGGAAAGTCCTCGAATTTATCAGGAATACATTCTAAATATGATCCCGATTCACGAATTTTGACGTTATTTTTCTTTCATTAAAAATATATTTTATAAAATTTCTTTTTGCCCCATGTGTAGCTGATACTCTAAAACTTTGTTTTTCGAATTATTTCGATATTTATTTTGAAATTGAAAGAGCACAGAATGTCATCGTTTCTTATTAATGTAAAATAAGCATACAATTCATAAATATATTTTCATTTCATTTAGAGCAATTTGACTTGGGGGAATAGTACTTGGATGTACAACAATAAACCTTTTCACTTTTGACTATCTGTTTTTGAAAACCTTCTAAGAAATATATGTTTTATTCGGTTATGTAATATGATTTAAAGTATTTCAGAATAAATGTAACATGTATGTTTGATTTAGATTCCTAATAATTGAAATTCAGTAAATTCAAGGGAAGAATAAAGCAATGTTGGGAAGTAATAGTCATCTGGGGATAGCTTTGACTTTTCTTTCATATTTATAATGCTTCACTGTGCGACGTTAATATAATTCTCACTCACACATTCATCTTTATAACTACATATAATTTTTTGTTTTTAGAAACTCTCTATGATATTTCAATTAAATAGTAATATTAAATTTTTAGGGAGAGAAACAAATGTTTTATCTCATGTGGTCGTAAATATAACAAATGTTACTTCTCATATAAAACACATATTTTCAAATATGTTTTTGATACCAAACAATTTTTCTCTTTTTCAATTCCTACGATTAGTTCACACTCGATCTATATATATATAGTGTTAAAATTTTCAATCCTGAATAAAATACTTTTTATTCATCCATTCAAGTTCAAATACAATTTTTTAAACTTGTAGTGGATAACACTTGATATAAGAACAGTTTTTTTCCAAATATTAATTCATTAATTAAATTTTATTTTTTAATTTTAAATTTATTCTGTATTATTTCTGAAGAAGTTGAAACTAGCTGCAGCAAATAGCTACAGTAGGTTTTTCTAGCGAATTTTTCTTTGCTTCAAAAACCTTTTTTTTATTCATCCACTCAAGTTCAAACACATTTTTTTAAACTTGTAGTGGATAACACTTGATTTAAAAACAGTTTTTTCAAATATTAATTCATTAATTAAATTTAATTAACAAAAATAAATTTTTCCTTTGTTGATCTAAGTAGGAGTTGACTTAATGTTTTTTTTATATTGCTTGTTTTAATTTTATTTTCTCTTATTTTAACTTTTAAACGTGTTCGTTACATCTTCCCCTTCCTCTGCTTCTACTTTCTAAATAGTATATAATTTCAAACACACAAATTTAAAAATTACTGGCATTAGCATTATTTCATTAATTAATCATATTTTTAAAATGGAATAAATTGCTGTTCCATATGCAATACTGTGTTATTATAAATGATTATTCTTTGTATATTTTTGTAGTTGATGATTCTAAAAGGGCTAAAAGAGGGACTAAAAAAGGTTTACCTAAGGTAATGAAAAATATGTTGCTTTTATTAGTAATTCATAAAGTACTTTAAGATAATTTAGCAGTGACGAATACTTCATCTCAGAAAAATATATTGCTTATAACATGAAAATTTTAATTCTCTACAACCAATCTGTTTTATTTATTCAGTAGATGAATAACTAGGCAAATTACGATACTAAACATGTGTCAACCCATAGTTCGCATCTCAAACTGATATTTAAGATCTTTGATAAAACATGTAAAATCAGGACCTGTGCAATAAATACCGTAAAATCCAGCTTATAACGCGCGCCTATACTTTCAAGCTGCAATTTTTAAGTTCTAGGTATATTCACCGTGTTACGTGCATCCCCCTTTTTACGAACGAAATGTACGCGCGCTATTGCTCTTATGTTTTGTAGTCACTTATTCAAGGTTCAATCATTAGAAAAAAATAGTATACTTATAGAGCTGCAATCCTTTAAGTTCATGAGCAACTTCATTTCTTTATAATGAACAGTATTTCAATCTATGTAGAAGTCTAATGATTTTTCTATGATCATCTTGTGGTGACCCTTAGTTACCCCTTACATTCGAACCTTCCAGTCTATCTGTAAATCCGGCTAGATGTGTAGGAGGAACTAAATAATCTACAGACATAATGCCTATCTAATTTGATTTAATTATTATTATTACTGATTATGATCAAACACAACACAATACTAATTAAGGTATATAACAATGGTAGAATGCAGAGGTGAGATATACAAAGGCGGGGATAATATTACAGAACTTCAACTGAAACTGAGATAGCTTAAATACGTTCATTTACAACTACCCCGCACACCAATAATCAGCTTTTACTTAATCAATTTTACGATACTTGATTCCTTAATGCTTCGGTTCCCTCACGGAGAACTTCAGGCACTATCTTTAGCTGGATCAAATGACAATGACTCCACGTTCCGTAATATTTAATTTCACTGCATTTCAATCTTTACTAACCACTTCTCCTTGCACACATCAAACGTATCCACTTTGCTTAACTTGTCTACAACTACGGGTCAACAGCTCACTTGTTTCACTTTACCTCACTTAACTTAACTTGACCTATTACTTCTCTCTGTTTTAAACTCGCTAAAATCGAATTTATATAATATTTCTCATTTACATAAATCACGTTTGGTTTCTCGATGAAGGTTAGTTGAAATATATATTTTGATTTAAAGGGAAAAGAAGATATTAGTAGAATCGCGTATAGATCCGTCACAATCTTTTATTTATTTTTAACGCTCTCATTTTTATACCCGCGTTCAACGTGCACCCGTTAGTGTGGATCATATTTTTTGTGTTAAAAGTGTGCGTTATACAACCGGATGTTACGGTAGTAGGTTTTAGAAAAAATATTTATAATTGTCTGTAATTGAACTTGTTAAAATTAGGCAACAACACTTTTATTGCAATTTATAGTTTTCAATGCAAATGCTATATTAAAGGAAAAAATCCCGATGTTTACTTATAAAAATAGTTGTTTATTTTATTATTTTTTTAAAAAAATAAATGTAACTATTAAAATGTGTAACCAGGAACACAATGGGAACATATACACATTCGATGTTTCATAAATGATGTTTGTAAATAAACTAAATTGATAATATTTTTTTTTCGCATTGTTTTTGATTAAATGTTTCCTTTATCGTTAAATAAAACTTGAATGCCTCACCAAAAATATTACTTATATTGTTTAAGAAGATTAAAACCCTATTATATTAAAACAATCCATGGCACATTTATTTATATGAAGCTTATCTGTTTAAATTTTAAGTACAATAACTTCTCTCTATATTTGTTGATAAAGCTTAAGGATAGTTAAAATACAAAAAGATAAATACAAAAATAGTTAAATTTTTTAGAAAAATAAAAAAATAGTTAAATTTTTTAGAAAAAAAAATAAAAAAATAGTTAATTTTTTTAAAAAAACAAACAAAAAATAGCTAAGTAAAAGAAATAAATACGAAAATAATTAAATAAAAGAAAGAAATAAAAATAGTTAAAGTGCATTGTTTTATTAATACGATTATTCATTCAGTAGACAAACTGAAATAAAACATTTTTTCTCTAAAAAAGCCACATTGAAAAATTTCTTACTGTCTTAGATAATTCTTTTCAATATTTTAAGTAGATAATATCTTTTTTTAGCATTTTAAGTACCTAAAGATCTTCAAAAATTGATAAATATCTTGCTGTTTTCAAGAAGAAAAGAACGGCGTTTTTTTTTCAGCTTAGCTGTATATTAATTAACAGAAATAAAAAAAAGAGAAAAAATGAGTGTAAAAGCATTAAAAATGATTAACTTCATAGAAAAATTATGTGTAATGGTAACTTAAAGTTCTTTTAATGTATGTTCTTCTGTGTTCAAGTCCTCTTTATATATAAAGTAACAACAATGTATGATGAAGCAAATTTTTTTGTGCATTGTAGTTATATGAAATAATTTTTAATTGTGTGACGAGTGCCCTTGTAGTATATATAACAAATGTAGGAGGATTTTACATATTTGTGACAAAAAATAATAATCTTAAGAGTAAAAAGTGCGTAGATTGCTTTATATCCATTAATTTAATTTATAATTATATTATTTCTTTTAAAAATATCGAAAACCATGGTTCTTTTAAAAATATTGTGAATTAAAATTATTTATTACTTTTAAAAATATTTTATTGAATTAAATAAATGATTGCGTATGCTAATATTTTTAAATGTCTTTTCTGATTATAAGAAATAGTTTTCTATAAGTGTGCCGGGTGTTGAAATATCCCTTTTTAGTTTTCAAATTTAAATTTTTTGTATGTTAAAAATTTAATTCAACCATGCATTTATTGCTTTGTAAAAATATTCTCATCTTAAAAGTGTGAAATCCATAAACTTGTCATGTTAAAGAATAGGGCCTAAGCTTGATACTATTAATATTGGTATATTTTCAGACAGAAAACTCCCAAAAGATTAATTATTATATTTTGACTTTTAAATGGAAAATTACAAAAATACAATATTCCTATTCACAGTTCATTTACAAGATAAGTTAAAATTTTGTTACTAATTAAAGTATATATTTAGCAAATGTTTCTTCCTCGAATTGAGAAAAGTGTGAATCGAATGTTACGCAATAAGCAAAGTTCTTCGAAGTCAAGTAATTGGTATAGTTTTGAAACAAAAATTCCCAAAAAATTGTTGGCATACTTAAGAATACGATCCTGGGGACTTACAACACCATTTCCCGTTCTGTTTGAACAGAATGCTATCAGAGCTCTCTGAAATATCGAATATACAGGAAGATATTTGGAATGTCGCAGTATTCAACGATGAAGTAGGTTCCCTTTCACAGAAATGGGCCAGTTCGAAGTAAAGTCAAAGAGTGTATGAATAGCGAATAAGTTAAATGACCTATATCAGTGGTCCCAAGCACCCGAGTAGTGTACCACTACTGGGCCACGCATGGAACATTAAATTACTTCCATTTTATTTAATGTGGTGTATTTCTTTCAGGTTTGTGCTACTTTTTATGGAAATCAGTTTATATTCCATGTTAAGTGAATGAGTGAGTATTAACTGATCAGCTACACGAGGGCTTTTGGCGAAGGTCCTCGTAATTTTGATCCATGGTCAACACGAGGGGCGACATCTGAGCTGGCACGCCCCTCTTCTAAGTACCACACCACTCCGCTGCACGGCGGGTCTTAAGCAGCACTAGGCTCAAACTCATGACACGCCTGCCACAAGTCCATTCGTTACCTTGGTCACTAGGCTACCGTGGCCTGAAAATTCCTTGTTAAATAACTTAATATTTTATTCTGAAGGCTTGTTTAAAAGTAATTAAATTAAGATTATTAAATAAAAATCCAAAATATAAACAATGAACGTTCCCCCTCAAAGAGGGGGTGATAAAATTATTAAACGTTGAACCGGTCCTCGGCGATAAAAAGGTTGGACAACACTGACCTATATAAGACCGGATACGTGATTTACATACTTTGTTAAATGTTTATTTTTATGAAATGAAAATGACGATGGAACCAAGTGTGGCTTCCGCTACCAAATTCTGACGCTTGAAATGAATCAACTCATCGTCGGATACCAAATATTGCTATGACTTAATTTTACCGAGAATTCCAGAGCCAAGATTTATACTCAAGTAATTTTAAAAAAATTTTTTGAGTACCGGGATTGAGCCCACAACCTTTGGCTATCCAGACGGCCTCGTTACCTCCTAGCCACAGAACAGACTTGAAGCCAATATATCGATTATAATTAATAGTCAAGTACATCTCTGTCAAGTACAAAAGCAGTAACATAATTGTCCACATCTCTCCAATAAAATAAATTATGTTATTTTATCAATGTATTATAAAACCAACATCCTTTTAATATTTTATTTATTCAAGAAAAAATCGAGTTTTTATAATATTTTTTTAATTTTGGGACATTGTTCAATAAACGAATCAATGAATTATAATTACATAAATTTATATTACTAATATTTAGATTAATTTTTCCATTTGAAAATGTGTCTCGAGTTTGGTTAGTGTTCTATATAAAGTGAAAAGAGTCCTAAAACGGTCATTTGGAAAAGTTTGGAGAAAATGATCCAAAATGGCGTTTGTTCGTCTTACTCACTTTCTTCTTGTGTCTTAGAATAGTTCATTGCCAATATTCGCTAATTAACATCCAGAAAAAGTTCTAGTACAGTTTTTGATTCAAATAAATTTTTCATTTTTAGTTATTTTAAACACAAAGCTACTTTCACAAAGCATAATTAGATATTTTTTTTCTTCCAAGTTGCTTTATAACAGAAACAACTCATTAATCTTTTAAGTTATGTTAATCTTTTTATAAAAGTCGATAAATTACGGGAATTGAAATGTTTGCAAATATTTAGATCTATAATTCGAAATTCAAATTAGTATGATGTAAATAATCACGACACATGAAATATAAAACACTTGCATGAGGCATATTGTAGGTATACTAATGTTTGCATTCAAAAAAATTTAAAAATAGTTTGGAGTGTGGAAAGTTTTTTTATTCAAATGAAACAATCAATTTTTATTAAATAAATAAATAAAACTAGCTCATTAGTTTAAATTTGTTCATTTGACGAACTGTTATTGCAAAAAAATAGTGCACATTCAAATAAGATGTATTCAAAAATTTACAAAGGAAAAAAATTAGACCCAAGATAGTATTAATGGAAAAAAAGCCATCTTTAATTCTTTTCTGTGTAAATTTTAACTTCAAACCTATACCTTAGTCAATAAACCGATTCAATGCATATTTTCAGCTTATTTATTTGGCGAAATTTCAATCCTTATTTTCCAACTCTTGGCGACAGGTATCGCGCTTTTCCATTCTGCGCAAATGTCAATCACAGCAGATCGTAACAAAAGCATCTCGCTCTAAATCGAAAACAGCACCAAGAAAAACATCGCAGAAGTCTTTTGTCTCAGGTCCACTTAACTGACAACTTCTAGAAACGTTTCCATAGCAATTCCATACTTCTAATAAAAACACAAAACTAGCATTAGAAAGTGGATGGAGGGTAAAAAAGAGAATGCGAAAGGTCTAGATGGAAGATAGGCTGTGTAGAATTGGGAAACCTACGCAAATCCCAAAGGCATATCCAATTCTAGCATCTGAACCGTTTATATCTCTTTTATATAAAATTCAGAAAGATGCCTAGCGTCATTTTTTCTTTGTGTATCTTTCGATATATAAGTTCAGTCCAAAAATTCATTCTTTGTACCTGGCAACAGAAATGCATTTTTTGAAGAACGCTGGTAAAGAATAATCGATGGAAGTTGAAGAATTGAATCTGGATATAGAACATGCTTGGATATTCTTTCCTCGAATTATTTGCAAATATTCTTTTCCATCCGACTTAGACTCACAAATGCATTTTTTTCACTCAGAATATCCGACTTTATGTGACACAAACCCGAAAGATGTTCTGAGATCTGTAGCACTTTGCGTGCGCTAGTTTCGGATATATTTCAGCAGTATTTTTTTTTTTGTTAGGTTATTTTTTTTAGATTTGAATTCCTGTAAATATTTCTGAGAGTTTTTACCTATACTTCTGAATTATTTTTAGATATAAAAAAACAAATTCCTTAGAAAATGAAGTATATTTTTTAAAATGGTTTCAATGCCTAATTATGAGAGCATTCTTTTTTCCCAAAATTATCTGCTGTTTCACTTTTATATTAATTTTTCATAAGGTAACTAAATACCCTAAAATCGTGAATTTTTTCAAAAATTGACAACTTTTTTATAATTTTTTTTATAGATCGTCTTATGAGCTTTATAAAAATACCTAGTTTTTATTTTCCATTCACTAGAACAAAAACTACAAGTGTTTTAGTAAAGCAGATGCCATAACTTTAAACAAGATATATATGTCAAACTTTAAAACGCGTTTTACTCGAAATGTGTTTTTCCCCCGAAAAACTAAAACGGGGACAGCGATTGCTCAAAAAATTATAAGAATAATGAACTGAAATTTTTTGTCTATATTCTGTATAATAGTAAAAGTGTCTTAACCTTCAGATTTATCAATCACTGATTTATTACAAAATTTACAGTCCCTTAAGTGAATTGAATCACTGTTTTTTTAAAGCCTTATTACATAATAACTAAGATAAAGTGTTCTAGTTTTTGTAAAAATTAAAATATCTCTTATCCTGAAGGTCATTTCAAAAATGAATAACATAGCAACACATCAAAATTGAAAAATTAAGAATTTGTTCATAAACTTTTCGTACAGGGTGGGCCCCGTTTATGTAATTTTTTGTAAATTTTTACCCATTTTTTTCCATTTTAGTAATAATAATTTCTTTTACTCTTCTTAATTTTAACATATTTGTCTTAAAATGTACTAAACAAATCTAACAAACCACAACAAAATTCCCGTATCTCCATTTTTTAGAAAAAAAAGTTGTCGCAAGTAGTCGGATACCTTAATCTGGATTAAATATGTTATGTTTATTTAATATATATAACTTTTTCAGATGTGAAAAATAATTAAGGACTTTTATTTGCTATGAAAACAGTTTAATTAAGAATTGCATTATTATTTAAAAAGAATATAATTGATAGCATTCTATGGTGATAACTATTTAATATGCAATTCGCAGTCTGATGAATAGTGTATTCGTTAAGAGTATATTTTACGGAATAACTTATAAAAAGGATACAAATTCTTCTATACAAGGCGATTTTTAAGTAAGAATTGCGTGGTGGGAATAAAAATCCAAATTTCTTTCAGCATTTGAGGGAACACGAAGCGCTGAGCACTAGAATTTCTCATTTTTTAGCATCGTTACAGCATTCATTACAAATCATTTCCAATGTGTTTTATATAATTCTTTATTTGTTTTGAAAACCTCTCCTGAAGTTCTCTCGTTTCTAAAACATTTCATTTTTAATATATATTTAAATTTCTCCTTAAAATTTATCAATATTTTTAGCTCCCTGTTGTCACAATTTTTTTCTAAATTTACCAATTATATAACCACAAAAGGAAGAATATGTC
The DNA here is from genome assembly GCA_019973975.1 of Trichonephila clavata. Lineage (NCBI taxonomy): Eukaryota > Metazoa > Arthropoda > Arachnida > Araneae > Nephilidae > Trichonephila > Trichonephila clavata. Next base: position 38,783 of record BMAO01010727.1, read on the forward strand.
ATATGGCATTTTGAATAGAACCAGTAAGAAGAAGCAAACTGAACACGTAATAATTATTTTCTGAAATTATTCTTAAAATTTTATAAGTTTTGAAATTTTTAAATAAAATGTAAGGATAACGAAAAAGTTAAATTTCTTAGCATATAGTAATACATACCATTTCACATTCTGTGACTGTTAAACAAAATTGGTATTGCAAAAAGCATTTTGAATAAAAAAAACCACACACACAAGCGAAACAATTTTATTTAAAAATGAATGCAGTAAAACCGAAGAACAAGTTCTAAATTTCTCTTAGAGTCAAAACTATTATTTAAAAAAAAATTGGCAGTTATAGAGACTGCCGATAGAAGTGAAAACTTAGAACTTTTAGTATTAAAATTTGAAATTTCATAATGTTTGAATTAAAATTATCAACATCAATCTGGTTTTCACATCTATTGACACTCCGAGCAACAACTAAATGCATGTGTGTTTATATGGTTTTTTATTATTCAAATATATTACAGGCTGTACAAGATCATGACAAAATATAAATACAATTCAATTGAAATAACAATTAACATACAATCATATTATTTATGGATAGTATTTGTATTTACTTAAATTTCAATGTACTTGATTTTTAACATTATCTTAATTGTTTGCATCATTGTCATCCTTAATTTCAACAATACTTAGACTTTTTGTACTTTCAATTATTTCATTTTGTTCTAAAAAAGATACAATAGGCTTATGGTAACTAAAGTAAGAAAGGAAAATGTTTGATTCAAATTTATCTAAGTATCGCGTAAAAACCTCATCGATCGTCGTTTTATATTTTGTAGTACTGAGCTTTTGATCATTGGGCATATTTAAATTAAGTGTTTCATTTAGAAAATCAATTAGTGGTAGATTTTTATCATCTGCAAAGTTAATATTGAAGTCTCCACTTATAAAATCATCTGTAAATTATCATATTTTTCACCAAATCTTTTTTCGAGTATTTCAGAACCTTCTTTTGTATAAATCATCAAATTTTCGAATAAAAATTGTTGTATCTGTCTCATAGATTTTCCAGGCGAAATATATATGGCAACCCATATATATATATATATATAATATATAATAATATATATATATGTATTACCCATTCTCGGAATCGCAACGAGCAATACATAGTATATACACATTGAACTTTTCACTAAATCCATTACATTTCACTTATAAGATATGCACAGCACTATACGTCAGCTGTATAGCTACAGATATACTGCTATAAGCATGTCGGTGACGCGAACGCACGAGATTTCACCCATCCAAAAAGTGTCTAAGGCGAACAGCACACTGCGCGTGCGCCAGTCAGAGCATGTCGGTGACGCGAACCCATAAGATTTTCCCCTACCAAAGAGTGCCCAACGCCGCTAAAGAAGTTTTCACTTCAAAAACTTTGATTTCAATACTTTTTGTTGTTCACTGTTAGGTGACCAATAATAGATGACAGAATCTTCATTCTTTCTCATTAGAACCATTTTTGTTTATTTAGATTTTAGTACTGTCTTAAAGATAATAAAGTATGAATCTTACTTCAAAAATTGAAATAAATACATATTTATCATACTTCACATTTGACTAGACTCTACTAACAAATAACTTGAAAGTATTTCATAGATAAGCTTTGCACATTTTAGCATAATTTTTCAACAAATACTTTTAGAAGCTTTCCATTTTAAGCATTTAACATGCTCTTTAAAGCATCTCCATTAATCTTAAAAAAATACTTTTAAATTCTTCTTATTCATTGAACAGTCTTTGAAGTAGTAACTAGCCTTTAATTGTGCAGTTTTTTCTCGGATGAATGAATATTTTTAACGATTTTCGATACAAAATCAGGCTACTGTTATTTTAAACTAATGAAGAAACAACTTACCGTAAATTCCGGCGTATAACGCGTACCTATGCTTTCCGGCTGCATTTTTAAAAAAATTTTAGGCACATTCGCCGTATAACGAAATCTGAAATGTACTTGTGCAATGCTCTTATGCTTTGAAGTCATTTATTCGAAGTATCAATCCAAGCCTTAAAAAATAGTATACTTCTAGAATGATAACCCTTTCAGTTCATAAGGAATGTCGTTTCTTTTAAATAAACAGCATTTTGATATATATATAGGTCTAAATTTTTTAATGCCCATCTCTCTTTTTTTATTTTTAAAACCCTCCTTTTTATGCCCGACGTATAATACGCATTAGTAAATTCAGATCTTTTTTGTGGGGGAAGTGCGCGTTATACGCCGGATCTTACGGTAATTGAAACAATAGTTTTAATAAAGACAATTTGTAATTAATGATAATAAAAATAATAATAATTATTATTATTATTACTATTATAACTGCTGCAAATCTGTCCGAAAATTTATCTTTCGGACTATGTATTTATAATGAAAGAAGTGACGAAAAGGATTATATCTGAATGTATCGTATTTTATTCGTATTTAAAATTTTTTAAATCTGCAATTATTTATAAATACTTACAAGAAAGCATTCCTTAGCGTAAAAGTCCCGTTCTTTCTCAGAATCGTAATTTCAATTCGCCGATAAAAAAGGAAAGTCAAATTATTATTAACTTTTTTTGTGCAGTTTGTGAAAAAAAGTTTTAACATAATACTCGGTTGATATATTTTTATTTTTATTTTTTAATGACAAAAAGAATTTATGAGCAGTAGTGAATAAATTATCTGTATTATTTCGTATTTGCTGATGTATTTTGGGTATTTTTAAAATTTATTTCAGCCCTTTATTTTTATTATATTTTATCATGCTAATATGTAATACTATTAACTACTTTTTCTATTAATGCTGGAAATAATTCCGAAACATTAATATATTGAATTATAAATGAAGCGTGATAATATATTATGAAATTGTATTTGACTTTTTTTTATCTCTTCTAACGCAAAATAATAAAGTCAATTTTTTTAAAAATTTATCATAAATTCTTCAATTTATATATTTTTACTAAAATAATATTTATTTTATTTTAAAAATCATTTTTTAAATATAGTATTCAACTAAAGATTTGAAATGAATGTAAATTTTGAGATTTAATTACAACACTGATAAATAAACATAAACTGATATAATTATTCTATGTTTATTAATATTTTATTTTATATTTAAAATGCAAAAAAAAAAAAAGAAAAAGATTCAGATTCTTCAAAATAATATACAAAGCAAAAATACAGTAAATTGTTTGTTTTTTTTCTATTTTAATTGATAATGTACGTGCTATGATAATTAAGTGTTACTACTATGAATATTTGTAATAACATTTATTTCAAAGTATTCTTAAATTGTTACAAGGAAGAAAAATTATTTAAAAAAATCTTGGAAAAAAGGGAATTTTAATTACTTCAAACAGTTTCAAATTTGATACATCTACAAATATTAAGCATTTTTTATAAAAATAAATGTCTGGAAATTATTTTTATTTCTAAATGTGTTTGCTTGGATAATTTTAATGTATCTAATAAACCCAATTTTTCCACAGATATTTCGACTAAAATGGAAGTGGAAGTTTTGTCTCACGTAAAAGTAAGTTTAAATTTAGTGTTATGTATTATTATAAATATATATTAAATTCTGTATTAAATATTCCTAAACAGATAAGTATATCGTTTAAGCTAATAAGCTTATCAATCATATGATAATGACAGTTTAAGTATAATAATATTAAAAATCAGTTTGACTTCAAAATTCAAATGTTTAATTTATTTTATTACTTGTGAAGAAATTGAATTTTATATCTATCGTATATTCTCAAAAGACTTTCCCAGCAGAAAAAAGGAATAAAAATTGTTGTATTATGTATTATTATACTTTTATAACAATTTAATTTACAATTCTTCAAATTGAAATGTTCAAATATAAAGAATTATTTACTTTTGAAAATGTTGCATTGTATGTTTAAATGGTTGTTAATTTTTATATTTTTACCGGCTAGTTTAAATAATATGTCTGTGAATACAAAGAATGCAACGTTTCTCTTTTAATTCCCACAGGAATTTTTTTTTCTCGTTTTAAAAATTTTGTCGTTGAAATTAATTTTTTTTTTGTGTTACATAATTTTATTAATTTCTTCTTATTTATTCCTGACATTTTTCAGTGAATACAATAAAGAATTTTTATATACAAATCTGAGTTGAAAAGAATAAAGAAGAGAGTTTGGATGCAATTAAAAACATCAATGAAACACTTTTTTTTAATTTTGTTTTTAGAAAACTAAAAAAATACTGTGTTAATTTTTTAATTCTCCCCTTTGTTAAAATGTTCATATACCAGTTTAAATAAGTTTTTACAATTTGAATTTAATAATAAAATTTTAATGCATAGTGAAAATCTTAAAATCCTTTTATTGTTAATATATTTGTTTAATTTTAGTCAAATAAATTTGCAAAAATCATGATATTTTTGTATATTTTGCTAAAATTTATCCGAAATATTTTTGAATCAATTATGTTGTACTAGAAATATTATTTTTTGCAATACACATTCCTTTTGCAACACATTTATTTAAAAGTGCTTTTTATAAAAAATAGCGTTAATATTTTTAACGTGCATTTTCATAATTTTATGCATTTTAATATGTTCGAATGAAACAATCGTCTTTGTATTCATTTTTATTCTATAACACATGCCCAATTAAAGAGTTAGGTGCTATTCTATTATTATTAGTATTACATCGTACAAGTAAAAAAATATAGAACGATTTTTCTATAAACATGGAAATAAAATAACTAACTATTTTTAAAACTATATTTTAAAACTAGTGATATTGTATTTTATATATTTATAATATGATATTATGAATTTTAGCCCATGAAAGTTACATAAAGGCTCAGAAAATTCTTTTGCTTTATATTTTACGCATCAAATAATTTCCTAGCGTAATTTTTATTTAGAATGTGACTCATTTGATTTTCATAATAATAAGCATTAATTAAGAATATTTAATTTGCAGCTGGTAGGGCAAAAACTAAATACGCATAAATGGTTGCAGAAAAAGTAATGCGGAAAAGGCAATGTAGTGAAAATAACGATTTTTTTTCCAGAGGTTTTCTTTAGAAAATCTATGATAAAAAAAATTATATGTGTTACTCATGCGATACAAAAACTACATTTCTTTTTTTCAGTAAAAATAAATAATTTTGTGAAACACTGAAAAAAAAAAGATCGGTAGCACCAGAGCATGGAAAAGCAAAACGCGTATTTTTATTACATATGCATGACACAGTGGTCTTATTTACAGTTGTTTCTTTGCTATCGTTTTCGTGAATCTATTTTTTGTGCAGACGAACTTTTTTTAAAGAAACATTTCGAAGTAAAACTTCTGTCTCCTTCTAATTGTACTGAATTCTTAAGCGTTTGTGTTAATCGTTGGTGTTTGTAATTAAAGCTTCTGTTTCTCTTTCTAAGTGAATGCTAATAGTAGAAGACGTCCGATCTAAATACGAAGGGGAAAAAAAGAAATCAGCTTAAGGAGGTTGAGAAAAAAAATTAATTCACAATGGAGCAAAAAATTCTCTTAAAAGCTTCGATGAAAGAAGCATGTTTCGTTTTTTTCTCTCCCATTTTTCCCTTTCGTAGAATCCGATTTTTTTTTCTGGTTTGAACATTTTATTTCGTGTTTCTTAGGTCCAAAATGCTTGATGCGCTTTGTTAGAGCTTTTTGCTAATGTACGAAAAGAATTTTTATATCATAGCTATCAGAGAAATTGCATTTTGGAAAAATAAGATAAAAACACGTAATAATTCCGGAGTTTTTTCTCTACTCTCTTCTTGCCTGGAATCGCATCTAGAATTTTAAATACAGTAGAGCTTCATTGAATTGATTTTGAAAAGGGAACTTGAAATGAAACTATAATGTAAGGAAACGACGCATGAGGCAATTTGTTTAAGTGGATTTATTTATCGAGTTTGAAAAAAAAAGTAACGTTTCATGCGAGAAAGCGATAGATGTGGAATCTGTATTCAATGGTATTAGGGTGTACTTACTTTTTATGCCGTGCTCTTAAAGAATAGGCACACATGCACAAAAAAAGGACTTAGAAAGGAGATTTTTATTATTTTAAAAATATCAAGATGACTAGATGTTTAGCTTTGTGAAACATTTTTGAATTTATATTATCATAAAAACATTTATAAAAGATTGAATTTAACATTTTCTAAAGATGTAAAAGAACCAGAATATATCAATACTAAGAATGGTAACAAAAAGTTTTAGATATATATAAAAAAAAGTGCACACACACACACACACGTCTTCAATATTTCTTAACTGAGACAATATTAAATTGTTTAAGATTTTCTTATACATCATCTGAAATTGAATTTACTGAATCAGAGTTTTCCAGTGTCACTCGTTTTGTGACTGTGTTTCTTAATGATAATTTTGTTATCACACTAGAGAGGGAGATGTGCTATTGTTTTCTGTATATCACTGTAGTCCAGTGATTTTCAACCACTGTGCCACAGTTCTTTTGTGTGCCGCCAAATTCTTGAAATGTGTCGCCAAATTTTTTTAGGATTATTAATTATACTCTGAGAAAAAGAAATTAAAACTAGTACCAAATCGTTTGGCTGTTTTATAGAAATAAACTCAGGGTATTCCTGGTATATTTAAATTATCTTTTCGTGGATAAATGGATATAAAGAATTTTATTGAGTGAGCAATCCATTTGTGATCACGGGTACAACTGAATATGAATTGACTTTGAATTAAGTGGAAAAAGTAAACAAGCTCTGTAATAATCGAAATTTAATTTCAAAGCATTCCATAGAATCAAATAATTCATTTTGGATAAAACCAGAGGCGAATATGCAAAAATAGCCATAAAAACTTTAAAAATAGTGTTACAATATTCTATTGTTATTTGAGTGAATTCGGATTTTCATCATTAATAAATATAAAAATGAAAAAAAGATCAAGATTTTTAAAAGTAGATAACGAAATGAGAGTTGCGTTATCATTTTTATAACTCAATGAAAACGAAATTATCAAAATCATCAAGCTCAAATAAAGCATTAAATGTGTGTTTTCTTATGATCAATTTGTAATTAATTACTCAATAAACATTTTGTTGTCTTTGTCGTACATATTATTTTATTTAACATTCAGAATTTTTATCATAAAATATTTTACATAGTGCATTACATATATGTAAAATTCTTTTAAACTCATTTTATTGTTAGTGTGCCACTAAATTTTGATATTGTTGGGTAAAAAACAAGGTTGAGAATCAGTGCTGTAGTCAATCTATCATTCACACGTATATTTTTATTCAGTAGCATCATCTCTCGGTGGCGAAGACTATTCTTAAAAAGATTTTGCAGAACATTTTTTTTTTGTTCAGCAGTTTCAGAATTGTTTTCTTATACATACAGCCCCACCCATGAGAGAAAAAGGTGTGTCTGTTCGTATTAATAAGATTTAAAGTAATATCCTTATTAACTTTTTATGGCGAATTGATATTAAACAGAGTTTTTTAGTAATAGAAATTACTGGTTGGACGCAAAATTTCATTTCTCAGTTTTTTCATTTAATTTCTGTTTTCTTTTTTGTTAATTTGTTCTTAATTTTATTTATCAGTTTATTCTTATTTATTTACTTTTTTTGGGGTAATGATGAGTTAAAACTTTGTACAGCATGTTTAAACTAATATTTTAAGTATGAGTTTCACTAAGCAACGTGTCAAAGAGATAATTCTTTATCTTTTACATTATATTTAACATTTATATTTTACATCGTGCAGTTAATTATGTTATTTATTTTAAGAAATGTAATATTTTTATTCTTTGTCAAAATGGTCTATTTTTATTGCAATTTAGTCTTCCCTGTAAAATTATGTTCAGAGTAGTGTGTTTTTATATTTTTTTTAACGCTGTTTAATATTTTTCGTGAGAAATTATACTTCTCTCCTCTTAATAGGTAATGTAAATAATAAATTGGATTTTTCTCAATTTCTTATTTCTCAACACTTCCTTAAAGGTTGAGAAGTGAAGATTTGTTGAAAAGTCAGAGTCGAATCATCAATCAAAAATCAAATGAAAAGTTAAATCTGTTTTGTATCATAAAAATAGACGCAAATATATAAAAATCGTCTGTATATTAACATTCACAAAATAGTTGCAAGAGCTACACGCAGCTGTTCTTAAAGTAAACATTTCCAGAAAACAATTTCTAAAAATATTCATTTGTAAAATATTTTCAAAGCTTAAAATTACCCAAATTTTAAACTGCAAGTATTTTTTTTTTAAAAAAATTGTAGAATGAAAATGTATTGAAGCACCAAAGAGTCAAATCACCAATAAAAAATCAAAGCAAAAGACAAATCTATTTATTCCATGAGAATTGAATTACATATATAAAAATCATCTTCTTAAACTAGTAGAAGCATCTAAATACAGCTGTTCTGAAAGTAAACATTTTCGGAAGACAATTTCGAAAAATAATCATTAATAAAATATTATCCCTACTTAAAATTTCCTAAATTTTAAAACAAAGTAATAAATTAAATAAATTTTGGAACCGTTAGTTTTAAAAAATGAATATTAATTTATTGTTTTCAATTTATTTTTCTGATCTAAGCAATTCCTTACCTCCATCATGTATTTTAATCAAAAGCTTCGAAAAGCTTAAAATTTCTTAAATTGAGTATATTATCTAATTAATATTATTCTTAGTATTTTTCAATAAAGATTTATAAGTCCTCAAAACACAATCTATAAAAAACCATTGTACATTATTCAGAAATTATTAAATAATATCCATTCAATCACATAAATTTTACATGTTCCCGCTATCAAAATATTCTTGAAATCAATATTTTCTCAATTTTCCCAAAAAGCATTATTTCGCTCCCAATTCTCCTTAATCATTTATGCATAATATTTCGATAAGACTCCAAAAAGATATCATCAGCAAAAGCCATACCGCACTCTTCTTTTATTATTTCGCACATACCACCGATGACAGTCTCCAGATCGGTAAAACATCTCTATCTATTTGCAAATGGCCGATCTTGATTATAATGTTCATCTCCATTACAGCACGTCGCCCAGAGCAGATGGGATTCTTCTGCAGCAGCTAAATTGAATGCGAACACGCAATCAGCGTATAACCTGTAATTTTGAATGAAGAATTCTGTATAAATAATAAAAGAGACATGTGGGAAGAAAGTTCGACGAGAAAAGTAGTTAGAATCTTTTAATATTCCGATCTGAACTCGGTTGGATGGTTGCAAAAATGGGAAGAGTTGGGCTGGAAAAAAAGTTGTTGGGAAATTTTAGTTAAGTTTGTTCTTTTATTCTATGCGAAGGTTTGCGCAAACTTCTTTATAGCATTTAATTTTTTTGTTATTTTTATTCGTGTATGGAAAGTTATAATGTTATTTTTTTCACTTTTGTGTCTCTATTGTAAAATAATAATATATTCATGCAATTCTTTTACTCCAAAGATCTTGGGGAACTGTGCGATGTATTTTACTTTATTATAAATTTCTGTAAGAAATTGTTTTTCGTGTGTTTCTTTTAGAATTTAAAATTTTAACGGGCAAAGTTCATTCTCAGTAATAATGGTACTAATGAGAGAATCCCTTCAAAGTTTTCCATATATTAAACATTGTATGTATTTTATCTTAAATTATATTGATTTTCTTTAAAAAAAAAAAGCAGAAGTAATCCAGAAAATAATGGACTTTTAAAATAAAATAACCTTTTTTTATTTATTCTAATTTATGCTCTGATATAGAAAAAAGTAATTTTAAAAGTTCCTTTTAATAGTCGACGAGAAGTTTTTTATTGATGACGATATCAAAGTTCTAACTTGCAAATATAATATTATATTATAAAACGTTTAAACAATAATTATTGGTTTTTAAATAATTTCGATAGGAATATCAAGTTGTATTTATTACATAACTAAATAAACAAAAAAAAATTATTTACGTTTTGAACTAATTACGAATTTATATGCTGCAAAACGAATGTATTTTGTTTTATTAATATCTTAGGAATTTTTCTTTTAGTTAAAAATATGCAATGTATGTGTGAAAGAGAGAATCAATTTTAAATTGAATTGTTTTTATCAGACATAAAATCTGCACTAAATTATGTAAGTCTAGTATTGTAAGTAATTGAAAAAACTGACTATTACAATAATATACACTCTCTGACTCTTTAAAATGGAAAATTTCAAGGAAAAGAGATACCTCAATAAAACTTTAATATATTCCTATAAATGAAGAATTTTCTTGTATAAATACTTTCATACTCCTAGTATAAGGAAAATAAATTAAAAATGTTATCAAAAAAATTTAAAAAAGCTTTTCCTCTATCACTGGCATTAATCCCTTTTTTAAGAGAGTAGTTTCTTCATTCATATTGTTAAAAATAAAACCATATCCGTATTAATAAGACGAAAAATGTTATATTTTTATTTTTATATGTACTTCATTTAAATAACTTAAGTATGGAAATACTACACTATATAAATCTTATTTTCCGAAAGATTAAGGCCTTAAATGAGTTGCATAAAATGTATGTTTTCTTTCAAATGTGTATTTTTAGTAGTTCAAATGTTGAATTTTTATTTGACATTGTAACTGAATAAATATTTTGCAAGTGTAAACTTAATAATTTCTCTTTTAAAGAGTTTAAATAGAGTTTTAATTTAACATGAGAATCTTATACAGAAATAAATGTGCATATTTAAAAATATTTCAAGGCTAAAATGTTTATTTATTTATCTTTTATATGAATGTTGATTTAATTTTTATCGCTTAATATGCAATTTTGGGAAGAGATTTTATTAACGTAAAATCCAGCGTATAACGCACACTTTTAACACAAAAAGTATCATCGAAATTTACGGGTGAGCGTTATACGCCGGGTATAAAAATGATAGCTTTCAAAATTAGATGGACATAGAAAAAAAGCCACGATTTCTTCATAGATCGGAATAATGTTTATTTAATATATATGACATTTTTAAATAACTTAGTGTTGTAGTTCTAGGAGTATATTATTTTTTCATAATCTTGGGATAATATCTCGAATAAATGACTTCAAAACATAAAAACATTGCATACGTACATTTCAGGTTCCTTCGTAAAAATAAGGGTGCATGTTATACGGCGAATATACCTAAAAATCAAAAAATGCAGCTTGAAAGTTAGGGTGCGCGTTATACGGCGAATATACCTAAAAATCAAAAAATGCAGCTTGAAAGTTAGGGTGCGCGTTATACGGCGAATATACCTAAAAATCAAAAAATGCAGCTTGAAAGTTAGGGTGCGCGTTATACGGCGAATATACCTAAAAATCAAAAAATGCAGCTTGAAAGTTAGGTGCGCGTTATACGGCGAATATACCTAAAAAAAAAAAAAAAAAAAAAAAAAAAAAAAAAAAAAAAAAAAAAAAAAAAAAAAAAAAAAAAAACAAAAATGCGTATACGCGAATAATAAAAATCAAAAAATGCAGCTTGAAAGTTAGGGTGCGCGTTATACGGCGAATATACCTAAAAATCCAAAAAATGCAGCTTGAAAGTTAGGGTGCGCGTTATACGCCAGATTTTACGGTCATTGGGCATATATATAACTAAAAATGTTTTACGTGGAAAAAATATTTTAATGACTAAAAACTTAAAAGTTTCAATAAGATCGCTTTTTCAAACATTGTATTAATTACTTTTTAATTGTACCCTTATTATATATATTGCAATGCAGTTCAATTATTCTATAAAGATGTCATGTAATTTAAAATAATACTCTTATTTACCAGGTTTATCCGTTCTTTATTAATTTTTAAAACACACAACTCTGTTTACAATTATACACGACTTAGAATCTTAGGAAAAAACTACAGACACATCTTTTTCAACACGTTTCACTCCTTTTTCCTGCTCAATGGAAAAACCAGTTGTATCATCCAAAGTAATGCCGTCTTTTCTAATCTAAAAACGCTACCAGCCAAGCTTTTACAATACTTTTAAAGTTCTTTTATCTCTATATTGTTCAATACGATACGTTATTTAGGCGTTGTCTTAGACAATTCTATGTATCTCTTCATTATAATAAAACATTTTATTTTATTTTATAAAAGTTTTAAATATAAAATTAATAAATTCAATAAAAAAATTTATTATATAAGAATGTTACTTAACCTCTTGACGTCATTTAACCACATACAGTGGACATTTAATTTCTTACGATTATAATGAATTAAAAATATATATCATTAGTAAAAAGAACAGAGATCTGTTAATAAATTTTTCACTATAGAATTTCAACAAGAAAAAGGCTTATCTTATGATCATGATATAGTGGTGTTTATACGGTCCTAGTTAGGAATGTGAAAAGAGTGTAAAGTAGTATTTCCACTGTGTGTGTCTATTGCCACGATTTAATTTTTCCGAGAGTACCAGAGCCAAGTTGATACTCAAGGGATCTTTTACATGCCACATAATCATATGACTTGCATTCCTACGATTTTCGCATTTAAAAAATGTATCGACACCAGTCGGGATCGAACCGGCAGCCTTGGGCTTGCGATCCGGGTACACTGCCTCTAAGCCACTGAGTCGACTAACATTATCAAATGTATAACTCATTCTAAAACAAACAAAAAAATTAAGCCATTATTTCAGTAAAATTATTTTAAAAAATAGAATAAGGTTAAATTGTTTCACTGCTCAAGCACAATTTATGTCAATTAACCTGAAATAAAAGATATCCAATTTTAATGAAACAGACTATGCATGAATTAAAATGGAATAGTACAATTATGAATAAAGACTGAAACCAAAATTCAATCAATTTCTTATTACGTGCTCTTTCCCTTGCAAACGGTAAAAAGAAATATTTGTATTGACCATGTTACTCTAATTGTGAGTTGCTTAAAATCTTAATATATTATGAAATATAATTTTTTTGAAACTCTGCAGTATTTTTCTTCTCGATACTCTTAGTAACACTGAATAGTTTTTAAAATGTTTTTTTTTTTTGCTTGTTTATGTTTAAAATCAGTTTTTTATTTACAGGACGATTTAAATAAGAACCTTTTATTTAGAGATTTTTGAAAAATTGTTGCTTGTAATATATGTATACACAATATGTAAAATGGGATTTGTGATCAAATATTACAAAAAGCAAAGCATTTAATGTTTTTGAGGAAAATTTAAAAGCCCATGAAATTATTTTAAAATGCTATTTTTCCTATAATAAGTGACTTACCCGCTCAAAATTTGATTTACATGTACATCGAACTATGTACAACAAAGTTTGATATGGATTCTGTAATAACATGAATGGTAATCGTAAAATACTTTTTTATGAATACTTATAGAAAACTACTTTAAAAATTTATAAATTATAAACGTAACTATTTTTTTAAAATATAAAGTATTATTTTAATTCACAGATGCATATTATCTTTTGTACTTGTATAAATAGAAATAGATCGAAAAAACATCAAAACATTAGGCCCAATAGAAAAACAATCTTAGCATTTTAAATAAAGAAAAACTAGTGATTTTTCTTATTCTGACATAAATTAATTTAAAGCTTTTATTTACTATTGAGACGTGTGAATAAAAACAAACATAAAAGCTATAACTCTAGATTTCTTTCTAACTTGGAGCTCTCAAGTTTTGTGAGAGAAGAGAAAATATATATATATATATATATAAAACAATTTAGGCTAAGAATATTTGATTTAATTTTGAGATCGATTTTTGACAATTAGATCGTACTGTGTCTCAATAAATAAAATAATTGCATTTAATGTTGATAAACAGAACGGGAATGAAGTTATATTGTCTTATGGTTAATAATATTAGAAAACTTATCAACCAATATATTTAAGATATTTACATTTTTGTAAGCAATATTTCTCTCTGTATTAAGAAATAACATGCAAGTGAACCATTTCAATATTCAGCTTGTCGTGGCCCGAATGGGTGAGAGGGTTCGAAGAAGAAGCAAACATGATCTTAAAAATAGCTACTTTTATTCTATCTTTAGCACTTTATGAAATATACAGTTTTATAGCTAAACTCTGGGATCAATCAGAAATCCTAACCTCTAACCGGAAATACTAGGTTTTTGAAATTTCTTATCTGGAGTAGGAGTTCCTTATTAAGATCCTTCTCGAAGAAAATAGCTCGGTCAGCTCCAATACTATTTACTTCCACAATTCCTGGTGGATTCTACGTCGACTATTAATCTCAAGACGCACGACCACCCAATCTCTGTTCACCGTTTCAAAAACTAGATTTCAAGCTTAACGATCACCGATTAGCCATTAACCTCACATATTCAACGACAGGCTCTTAAATAATTGTTCCATTAACATAAGATCAAGTCATCTCTAAGGAAAGCGGTTTTTTAAACTAAAATCACAGTTAAAAAGGATATTTTCCCCCAAGAGGAATAGAAAAATTCGAATAGTACCCATTACAACTATCACTATATGTATTACATTTGCAACACCTATTTTTTCAGATGCACGTGATATAATCATCATAGAAATCTTGACTTTAGCAAGACTTAATTCATTTACTTTTTGAATTCTTGGTTCTTTCTTGTTTCTTTTTCCTCCTTATATTATCTTTAGAATTTAAACATCTCAAACTATCATCGATTAAGTCCTTTCAAGTGTTTATAAAAAGTTCTATTTCGAGCTTTTCTTAACTAGAACTGTTTAAATATGTAGATTGACGTGAACATCAACAACTGCTTCATCACCCGTCAACGCAACCTCCTTTGTTATTCAAACGTTGCCTAGTTTCCTTGAATAGCGCCTGAAGTCATACAGTCTTTACATTTGCACCTTTTGATTTAGAATACATTGACAGGATGACTTCTTAATCAAATACGTTCGAATTGGTTGCAATACCATGCACGTAAAATATTTTGATCCGAAACTGTTTGATTTATCTATAACTTATATTAAAAATACATCTGTTTTGAATTTTTATTAGGTTTTTTTAATCACTCTTTATTTTTATAGATGTGAAAATTTTTTTACATTTAATAGATTTTTAAAACAGTAATGATACTATTATTTTATTATATGATTGTATATGGTCAGAATTCAAATTATTTTCTTTCAAATTTGGTTTTTTCTTGCCATGCACAGAATAAAAATTAGTTATGCAGTCTTAGTTTAGGTATGAATTTAATTTTACTCAATATTTATAAAATACAGAATATTATCGATATTCTGTCATAAAATGTGATAAAATACTGTATGTACTGCGTTAGTAGTTAAGCTTAAAAATATATTTTGAATGGATATTAGTTAGGAATGAGGGTAAAATGTTGTATGTGTTGCGTCTTTCAAAATTTGGAAATACATTTTATTCTCTGAATATTTTTATCTACTTTAATTTTCATGAAAAGTTTCCTTCTTATAACTAACTGTTCTTCTTTAGTTATGCTAATACTATTTTCTAATTCTTGGAATTTTTTCTCTTATTTCATTTGAAATAAAGAAATAGGCAATTCTAAAAGCAGTTAAAAAAAAAGGAAAAGAAGAAATAAGTTTTATTTAGGAGTTTTTTTGTATTGTTTAAAAAAGCACTAACTCCCACATACATTTATATATATATTAAATGATATATTTATTATTATATTATTTGTAGTATCCAGCCTTTCATGGAATTTTAATGTTCCTTTAGTTTAACTTCATGCTATTTTTAAAATATATGTTTTCGAAGTTAATTAATAATTATTAGACTATTTATAATTAATTTTATAATTATTTGTCACAATTTACTAAATTATTCACAATAATCAGAATATTATAATATTCAATAATATATCACAACACTAATAGGCGCCCATCCGGTATAGTGGCTAGTGACGCTGCCTGCAGTGCCGTAGGCCCTGGGTTCGAACAGCAGAGAAGGCATGGATGTTTGAAAATGTTCAGTGCCTTTCTGCATGGGGGTTGTAGTCATCGAATCGCAAATCCTCTCGTGAAGTTGCTGGAAGGGGAAGAGAGGTGGAAGGCCTTGAATTCCCCAGGGTGTTCTTCCTTAAAATTGGGATAAAACCAAGCCAAATCGTAATGTCACCAATATGGTGCTCAAAGCTATGGCTTACGATAATCGTAAAATTTAGCCCTTGGTCATGATGAATATCATGGGATGAATTTCGTCTTTGTGTCCTCGTAACGCTCCTTAGGAATCAATTTCCGCAAAACTCATATTGCAGCGGATCGCTATTTCATAAAAAAAGCATGTGCATACCGAATTTCAAGTTTATAGGTCTGTTTAAAAAACGGGAATATTTATCTATAGCACCCCTTAAGTCCTTGCAATCCCCCTTAGGGGTCGATTTTCGCTAAAAATTCGTCCTTTGCGGATCTCTACTCCATGAGAGTAACACGCATACCAAATTTTCAAGTCTGTTGACCTAATAATTCCGGAGATATCGTGATGAGTGGGTCACTTTTGTCTTTTAAATATATAGATTAATACAAAAGATTCTCCTCACGCTTTGTTGGATGTAGTTAACGTGTAAAATTTTCTCTCAGTTCTTTCACCGGTGTAAGCTTATGCAACTATGTGTATAAAACACAAAAACACAAGAGCTAAAGATAAATTCAAGTGAAGTATTTTTGAAATTTAAGTTATTTTCTGGAGAAATCAGACATAAAATGTGGACACACAAACTTATGCTTTATTTATGAACTCCAGTCAGTAATATTCAAACTTTGAGGGAGTGGGCCCCTAATGGGGAGATAACACATTTAAAAAATCAATATTAATATTATTTATATTTCACAAATTACATATAACTGAACTAAACTATTCTTAAAATGAACACACACCATTAGAAAATGTATTACATATCCGAAGTGATTCTTGGCTATTTTTTATGTTTTAATTAAAATTTCTTAATTTAAAGTAATTGTCAAATTTAAAATTCTAAGAACGTAAATTAGTTGTGGAAATAAAATGATTCTGAGTTTTCTGCGTAATTTAATACTTATTTAAGATTGCTTTCACCGAGACAGAATCACATAAATCCAATTAGAACTTAGTTTCTGATTAGAAATATCTTCATGTAATGAAATTTCTAAGAAAACATGAACAGACAAATTGAAAAATAAAACACATATTATAATAATTATTATTAAGGGCATTTTCTAATGCATCAACAAAATTTATCCTTATTATGTGTGCAAAAATAACTTTTTAAAAGCAGCAAAGTATCTTATTTAGAATAAAGTTTCTTCCCAGACTTTTACATTGTTTGAAAGACCTTATAAAGCCTTACTACATTGTTAATGTTCTTTTGTATTATATGTAATATCCTTAATAACATTACAGCACTAATGAATTAATATGAGATCTCGGATTACTCTTACTTCTATTAGTTTTTTCATATTGATTGCCCTTATTTATACCCTAAGACTGCTCCAGCTAAATATTTTTTTTTGGGAGTGAAAGGAAATAACCAGGAAATGTTGCGTTATTCTTCTGCGTAATTTGATATTTATCGAATGTTTTTTGAGATTGGGAA
The DNA here is from genome assembly GCA_019973975.1 of Trichonephila clavata. Classification (NCBI taxonomy): domain Eukaryota; kingdom Metazoa; phylum Arthropoda; class Arachnida; order Araneae; family Nephilidae; genus Trichonephila; species Trichonephila clavata. The sequence continues at coordinate 56,349 of BMAO01010727.1, forward strand.
AACTTTTATTTCCCGAAAAAGTCAGAAACCTTTTTATCTGATTGAATTTCTGTAATTACATTCTGGGAGAAATTAAAAAATAAAAACTTAATAGCTATTCCTGGAAATTCATCAAGAAAAAAAAATGAAATTTAGGCGGAAAGGAATAAATGCTGGCTGCAGACAAATCTTTAAAAAGAAAAAAGCATTATGTTTATTTTATTAAACAAATTTATTTTCTGGCCTTAATTTACGTTGAACTGGCTGTGCTGATGTAAAATAAAACGATAATTTTTTAATTAATTAATTAATATAAATATACTGCTGTTTGTAAAAAATGCAACACCATGAAGAAATCATCAGAATTAAATGAAACTTAAGGCCTAAACGACTTGTATTAATACAAATAAATGACAATTTTCAAAGAAAAAAAAACAATATTAAATATTCAAAATCAGTACTTGGTGTAGCCATCACGCACTTCAATAAGTGCTGCTGTATGATGTGGCATGGAGTCAAACAGATTTTGAATGGCTGCTTGTGAAAGAGAATTCTATATTGCTTGTATGCGCAGCAAAAGTTCGTCTTTTGAAGATGCAGCACGCGGATCACGAGCGAGACGCCGACCAACCAAATCCCACACGTGCTCAATAGGCGACATATCCGGTGAATAAGCAGGTCAAGGAAGAAGTTGCATGTGTTTTTGCTGTACAGAAGTCTCGAACAGTGTTTGCAACATGTGGGTGGGCATTATCCTGCTGAAAGATAGCTCCAGAGATGCCTTGAAGGAAGGGAACGACTTTGGCTGTAGCACTTCACGGACATACCTGTTGCTATTGAGATTACCCTCAATTCGTAGCAAATTAAATCGTCCATGATACGAAATCCCCCCCCCCAACCATAACTCCGGGTTTTAGGCCACTATGTCGTTCGATCACGCACTCGTGTTGATGCCATGTCCCGAAATGGGCAAGATTCGGCAGCGAACAAATTAAGCACATACGTCAGTTGAAGATTCATCAATTCGCGTATGTTCGCTACATTGTGATTATGTCCACGCTCCATAGTCTAGCAGTTTCTGGTTGTTGTTCAAGCAAAAAATTTAAAACTATTATAATTTTTACGTCAAAAGTACAAACTTGTATTTTATTGTTAATAGTTTTTTTAATTGGTTCAATCAGTTAGGTTAGATCATAAGTTCCCAACCTTTTTTGAACTGGCACCCCCTTATCTAGTAAAGATTTCGATACCGCCTCCCTTCCACTCTAAAGAAATAAGAGTGCACATAATACATAGTGAAAACATGAGTTAAGTTTTAAAAAATATCCTATTATGAAAGAATATATTTTTTATATATAAATTAATTTTTTTTTCTAAAACCCCATTTTTTTTACTTGTGAATCTGAAATAGCTCTTGCCACAAATATATTTGAATGTGTAATATTATATATTTTAGTCATAGGTAGGATATTGTTGGAATAGAAACGCTACTGAATTTCTTCATTTAAAAAGAGTGGAATAAAAGTTTTAGCTTACCTGTTATAAAGAGAGGCAGGGGTTGATGATACGAAGTAATTCATAATAAACTATTGCTTTCAAAAATAAATATAAATTGACAGTTTCAGCCTTTAAATAATCACGTGAATTCCTGGTTACATATTTAACTATGTTTCTTGATAATATACGTAATGAAATGCAGTGGACAAACATGTTTCCTACTGCTCACAGACAAAGACAACACGTGAACTATAAGAATTAAAATGCAATATATCATTGAATTTAATGTAGGTCTGGATGTAATGTAATCTTTAAGTTTTTCATCCATTTCCCGAACTACCGAAATATGTGAATTTTCGTAACTGTTATATAGAAGATATTTAAATACATTCAATCAACATAAGTAAACAGTATTAAAGTTTACTTTTGTTAGTACATAATCAGCGTGTTTTTTTTGTTAATCTGCCCAAGCCCCTCCATGCCATCTCAACGCCCTCCTAATTTTCTCTGGGTCTTTTACGCCCCCTGAAAGCCTCAAACACCCACAAGGGGGCGTTATCGCCCCACGTTAAGAGCCTATATGTTAGATATATATAAAACAAAATGCAGTAATTTAAACTCAAAGCATATTTTAATTAAATAATTTGTAGTTTTTTTTTACCAAGTCATCTGCATACTATTAGATCTTGAAGCTGAAAAAAATTTTGTTTTAGATGCATATCAGTTAATCTTGAGAGGTATTTTGATTTTTATGTGTTCATAATAGAAAACATTTGTTCACAAACCTATATCGATCCAAACCTACAATAATATCTAGCAGCCAAATCGTATAAATTTAGAAAATTGGTCGTTGGTACAAATTTCCAAAACTCAATATAATTTGGATCACTTGCAGTTGTATTGAGTTATAGATATTTGCTTTTCAGTTTAATATGGTGCTGTCGATCAATAATTTCGATTGGGATTTTAGGAGGATAACAATTAACGCCATTCAGAGATACTAAAAAAAATGTTTTGAAAAGATCAGTATTTATTTTTAATATTGAAAATAATCAAACCAAGCACTGAATGAATCCTGCAAAATGAATAATATATTTTAAAATCTATCATAGCTCGGAGAATTATTAACTTTGGTATATAATTCCTGCATTAATGCGAATGTGTTAATTTTTTTGGACCAAAATCCAGCCAAAAGAGCAAGAATTTGTTCACAAAACAAGATAAACAATTACGACCAATTATGGTATGAAAAATACAATCTTTCCCTGTAATCTTAAGTTTAAATTATTTAAATGTCTCATAATATCGGTAACAATAGCTAAATAACATTTCCAATCTTCATTCTTAAGTAGCAAGCATTCACTGGGCAGTTACAGGGCTCAATATTTTCTTCTAGGTATATTAAAACACGCTCCTTCAAATTCCAAAATCTGGTGAGCGCACTTCTTTTGGAAAGCCCAGCGCACACAACAATGAAGAAGTAATTTTGCATGAAAGTTTTCTTTTTTAATTCAATTGATTAAATGTATTTAAAATAAGTTTTGAAAGAGTTTTTTTTCTGTCTGAGACAACCACATTTTAATAAATTATAAAAAATTGTTTTTATTATTATCTTTTCAATTTTTTTTTCACTTTTCAGTCGCGTGCCACTATTACAACTCAGCCATGATACGCTGCGGCACACGCGCTGCATGTTGGTCACCCCTGTTCTAAAGCAACCCTCGTACTTATTTGTTTTATCCCAATCTCGTAATTCGGCATTTTCACATACTCTACCACCCTTCGGTCCACATTAGGCCTAGTTTTTTGGACTCTGCTGTGCATCGAAATACTTCAAATAAACAATTATAAAACAGAATGAATTTTTCATCATAATTTGTATGGTGCATCGAAATACTTCAAATAAACAATTATAAAACAGAATGAATTTTTCATCATAATTTGTATGATGCATCGAAATACTTCAAATAAACAATTATAAAACAGAATGAATTTTTCATCATAATTTGTATCGCGTAATTATAAAAAAAAACAAGATTTCTTTTCTTTTATTAAGGTTTCTTTTCTTTTTAGCTTAATGTGTTACTTTATCAGAGATAATTTTTAAAAAGAAAATCACATTTTCTCTTCCTTCCTTCTCTTTACAACATTGTAGTATTTAATATTAATATAAGTATTTAATGATACTTTTTGGAGAAAAGAATTCATAAACTTTCTCTTATGTGATCACACATTTTCCTTCGGATACTTATAAAAAGGTTCCCTCCCCCTTTTCTAAGGTACTGACTTTATTTAAAAGAAAAAAATACCTTGCAAAAGCATTCCTGTAACTCTCTGAGTTTCTTCTGTATATTTTGTTTCTGCCTCGGGTAATTTATCATTTTCAAATGTGATCAGGCATCACTTCAAAATGTACATAATGTAACTCTAAAGTAATATTGGTTTACTTCTCCTTGTGAAGTTTTTGATAAACAACATCTAAAAATTAAATCTGAAACAGTATTTTTTTCGAAAGAATTATTTTATACAAATATGTCATTGAAGCAAAACAGTTAATTTCTTTTCTCTTAGAAATAAAATTTTGCTGGCTTGCGTTGAAATGATTGATTTGTACCATATTGGCCCGATTTTCTTTGTTTTCTCAACATCTATTTCTTAAAGTTGTTATAACTATTTTCGTAAAAAAATTATTTTGAGTTTATTAAAGTGATCCTGATGGAATTCGTGCTTACATAGTACAAATATTATCCTCAAACGTAATTTTGTGCATAATATAATATAAATATTTGTATTTTGATGATTGAAACAAAATAACTTCTGCGACACTGTTGACTCTTTAAGAGATCCTCTTTTTTTGCCCAAAATGTTCAAAAAAGGACACATTTTATTTGAATATAACTGAGCATAATACTTTACATTATGTGAAAATGGTAAGTATTTTTACTTTAATTTTCAATTTTAAGTTTTTACACTATTTTTATTTTATAATTGTGGAACACAAAAACCCTAAATGTTTGCTTCTTTTAAGTACACTCTGCATGCTACGAAGATGCTTCATATATCTTATGATGAAAGGCTGGCCGGCAATGGAGTTGGCCCCCAAATAATCAGTAATTTGTATATCCCCCTTGTTTACAGGATGTGGTCGGAATTCCTTAGCTGAGGGACCGGCACCAATTAATGCGACGCTGACTAATTTTACTTTTAATGTTTCTGCTTAATTTAACTAACATCCTAAAACTACCCAGGTTCGCTTATTTATCTTAGTCCGCATTAACATAGTGGCTAGTACTTACACTTACACAATTTCAAAGACAACGCAAAACTAATGAAATAACTCGGATTAAAATTTAAAATAAATTTGCTTATTACATTTAAATTACATTACAGGATTAGAACTTAGATCAATCACTATTGAAATTTGAGAATAAGAGAACTATGAACAAACATTGAAATTTCCCTTATCTGAAAGGGAGGCAAGGTGATGGAGGCTGGCATTGTCCACCGGACAAGGAGACCTAAGGTTTTTTCTTAAAATTCGAGAATCAGAAAAGCTATATTGTGTCCGAAAATTGTCACTCGGCGCCCTTTTAAGGGAGGGCAAATCCCACCATTTGTGCCTACGCGCACTCTTTGTCTATGCCGCGTCATTGGTCAATTACCAAGTGCAAAGTTACAAAAATGGCAGATTTAATTAAATTTATGAGTCCGTTCACCCTGCGTACTCGTTGACAAACTCGGGACACCCGGTGCCGGTCCCTCAGCTAAGGAATTCCAACCACATCCTGTAAACAAGGGGGATATACAAATTACTGATTATTTGGCGGCCAACTCCATTGCCGGCCAGCCTCTCATCACTTACAAGAATTTCTCTCATACTTACAAAAAAAATTCTGTTCGCACCTCTTTTTCAAACGGTACGATTGAGGATTTTTTTTGTGTGTGTGTGCATATACACCCATGTCCAAAATTAAGATCATAAACATGTTTTTCATCATAATTTTAAATTGCATGAGGAAAAACGTTTAGAATTTGTATTTTATATATTTTGAAAACTGGTAGTATATTATCAACCTTCAGTTAAGGAAAAAAAGTTGTTTTGCATTAGTATTTTCAGAATTAATGGATTGAAAGCATTTAAGCTTATGAGATTTTTTTATGCAGTTCTGTGAATATTGCATAAAAATATAAAAAAAAGTTAGCCTGTTAGCAGTGAGGAAGATTTCTCATAATCGTTTAGATGATTCCTTAAGATGGAGAGCCTTTGGCAGGCTTGAAGCTGGTCAGTCTCAAGCGGAGGTGGTTCCATCGCTACAAGTGGCCTGAAAGTGGTCTCCCGGATGTGGAATCAATTTCAAACAAGTGGTACTGTTACCAGAAGTCCAGCCAAGGTCGCCACAGAGCATTCACATCTGCACAGGATCGCTACTTGGCTTTAGCGCTTGTGACATAGGTGGCCAACGGTTCTCAGCTTTCTCGTGACCTTGCTGCTGTGCAAGTAAGAAGAATTTCCAGGCAAACGATCCACAACTCTTTTGCAGAGACTGTCCTTTACGCCCTGCGTCCAGTCTTGTGTGTCCCTTTGACTGTATCCAACCGGAAAGACAGGATATTTATGGAGCAGAAAAAATCAGTCATGGACACCACAAGAATGGGGATGTGTTCTTTTCAGTGATGAGTCGAAATTCTCCGACGAAGTGTTTCTCGTCGAATCTTCATCTAGAGAGAAAGTGAAGCTCGCTTTCGTCCTCCTACATAACAAAATCGACAGATTCCGTGCAAAGGGGATCCTTGTGTGTGGTGGCATAATGTTGACAGTCGTACACCCCTGTACGTTTTCGATGCGAGTACTGTCAACTCACAGAGCTATATAAATGAGATCCTGGAAATGTGTATGAGGTTTTTCTGGGTGCTACGGACTCGGACATCATTTTTATGGATGAAAATGAGTGACCACACATAACTCATATTTTTGATGAATTTCATTATGGAGGGGGATATTCCCCATATGGATTGGCCCTCGAGGTCTCCGGATCTAATCCTATTGAATATATTTAGGATGGTGTAGGAAAGCCATTTCTCAGCGCGCCCCTCACCTTCCAGGACACCCTTGGAGTCAAAAGTCCTATTTTAAGAAGAATGGGGTTTGTTGCAACAAATATTTATTTACACCCTCGTGAACAGTATGGCAGCTCGTTATGAAGCTTGTATACCGGTGAACGGATGTCACACTTCAAATTAGACAGACTTTTAACGAAAATGTTTTATCTCTGATTTATGATTTCGCATTTTTGATATATCGCTTATCTTTATTCAAAATTAAAATCTTTTCTATATGGTTATGTTGCTAGATTTTTTCTCACGCTGTAATACGTCTCTGTTCCAAATTTCGTGGCAACACAGATAAATGTTCAATAGTTTTTCTAGATTTTGCTTTTATGACCTAAATTTTGGACATGAATACATATATGCACTCACAATTTGAAGCATGGTGTAATTCTAATCTTACATTGCAATGCGGACACAGATATTATCAACTTTTCTGGATTATTTTCCATTTCATTTCCTTTCAAGCAACAAATTGTACATTACTTTGCTAATCCATGTTCTTTATCGAATATTTTCAAGAATCTAAATTCTTGCCTTCAGTGAAAAATTCTCGACTTCACCACAAAGAATATCCTGGATGAGAAGTATTTCAATACCATGGACAAACTGCATCTCTTGAAAAAAAATACCACCAATAATCTCACTAAAGAACTAAAAATATGGGCAAATCAAAGGTTGAAAGAGAAAAATATCAGTACCTGTACAGCGTACGGGCAAGTGAGTGTGTGAGTGAATATTAACGTCGCACTGTTCAGCTACACGAGGGCTTTTGGCGACGTTCCGCGTAATTTTGAACCATGGTCAAGTGACACACAGACGACACCTGAGTTGGCACCCCCTCTCCTAACTACCGCACCACACCAACGGGAGGACGTTTGATCTCTCGATAAATGTAACGTGCATCACTCCCCTACACGGTGGGTCTTCAGTGGTACTGGGCTCGAACTCATGACATGCTAGCCATGATCCGAAACCTTGACCACTTGGCTACCGCGGCCACAGCGTACGGGCAAACCGGATGTGGTCAGCTGTCAGTAGCCCGTACGGTGTACGGGCAAACCTATTAAGGGGTTAAATGTTAATAATCAATTAGTTTCGTACTTTAAGTTATTAATTATTCTTTACCTTTTAAAAATTATTAGATTATTTAAAAATATTTTCTTAATATATTCAAGCATGCGCAAACTGATGTGAAATGTTTCCAAATTTTTATATTTATTTCTCGGATATAAATGTGTCCAAAATGTACTCTCTCTCTCTTCAGGAAGAAATCACTCCCATAAGTTCATGTTAAAAATTCTGCTTACTTTATAAATTTTATCTTCGTTTTTGAAATACCCTTTTTGCTGACCAAATCCTCATAGTGTATGCGACATACAAGCATAAAAGGAAGTTGAAAACTTAAGAATTTTGAGTGCATTCTTTTGTGTGTGTGTGTGATAACGTTTAAAACTACATATTGAGTATATTGTACAAATGTAGAAGTCCCTCTTTTTTAATGTGGTTAATAGGTTCTATAGTAATTTTGTTACATTATACTGTAAGGAGGGCTTAGGACTTGAAGCCTGCGGTTTTTTTTTTCTACTTGTAATAACGAAAACAAAGTAAAATGTGCAATAAGATTTTTTTATTGGAGTTAAGTAGTTCGTACAACTTAAAAAACGTAAGTATTTGATGTGAAATTATTAAAATTAAATTTATCGCACTCACAAGAAATGTGATTTGCCCTTATAATTAATTCAGAAAGAACACTTTCCCAATTTTTCGTTAATTTATTTAATACTGCGAGAATTGATTCATTTGAATCCAAAGTCTCAGCAACAATTCCTGGTTTCTTTCAGTTTTCTAATCTATTCAAAGTTTTATTTTTTAACTTCTTAAGATATCAGTTATTTTCAAAATGTCTGTTTCTCGCACAATTTGAAAATTTCTCGCAGTATCCCTTGTTATCAATAAAAAATAACCTTTTTATACCCCCAAAAAAGCCAATTACACACTAATTATGCATGCAACATTAGAAAAATAAAAATTAAAAATAACTTTATTGAACGTTTTTAAGTTATAAAGTTTTCTCACTAAAATGTTTATACGTACATTTTTGTGCAGAAAGGAAATTCTACTCGTGTAAATTTTAAAATTAAAAAAAAATTATAAATCGCTTTAGGTGAACTGTGTTTTAAACGAGGAAAATTGCATCGTTATAACCGAATAATGATAAGTTAAAAAATTTGTCAGGTTTAATATTCTCATTAAAGTTTAAAAACAAAATTCTAATTTAAAATACAAAGAAACCTGGAACTCGAACCTTGAAGCTCGAATTTTCTTTATCCTTTTCTATTCACTTCCACTCAATTCACCTACCGAAAGCACAGTCCAAGACTAGGGGTATTCAAACATTTAAATTCCGGGCAACACAGACATTCCCGGGAATGCCAGAAAAAAGACGGGGGTGGGACCCTAAGGATCGGAGAGCAGTTTGGGGCAATAGCACTTTCAGGTGCATGTGTTTACGGAAAACTTTTAAAACTCTCGCAGAGAAATTCCGATAAAACGCTTCTATGGCTTTTTCCTGCGATGAATAAGTGAAAAAGAAACAAATTCGGAAAAAGGCCGCGGATTTCTGTCGTCTACAGAGGATTCCAATATCACTCGAACTTTAAGGGGGGGGGGTGAATCTTTTGCAGAAGGGGGTTGTCTAACTGAAACCTATCTTATTACATTGGCAAAAAAATTTTTTCTCTCTTTCCCCTTGTCTCTCCTTTTCTTTTCAGTACTTTTTTTCTTTACAGAGACTTTTGGTATTTTTTTGGGGATAGTTGGCTTTTCCCCCTTATTCTAAAAGTGGGCGCCCTTTGAAGAAAAGAGGAAAAAATGAGTTCCCCGTCAAATTTCCTGAATGGAATTAGATGGTAAGATGGAAATGAATCCTCCAGCTCGAAAATTCAGGATTCATCAGATAGGACTTTGCGATGGATGGAAGGAAAGCGAAAACAAACAAAAAACGGGAAAAAACCAGTCCGGGAGGAAAAAGAGATGCCCTGGAGCAGGCAAGGCTGGAACGGGAAAGGAAAAGAAAAAAAAAGGAGGTCCGACACCAATAGGGCTTGGGGAAATGCGTTAGGACGTGTCCGGAATGCCGGATCTTTACAGCAACGCCATCAAGTCTCATGGTTCGAAGGAAGTATGTAGAAGTTGGCCGGACGGCGCCTGTATCTACCCAGCCGTTCCTCCTCCTCTTCTTCTTTGATCATAGGATTTTGTTGACTGAATATAAACAACGGAATTGCTTGTGGTACCGAGACAATAACACTGCTCGATTCGGTTGTAAATCAAAAAGTCCCGGAGTGGCTTTTTGGTTTTCATTTTAAGGCTGTCTTTTTTTTTCGTGGAGAGGGGTGAGGTTAGGAGTTGTGCCATCACCCGGGCAACTCATCTTTTGGTTTACGATCCGGTTTATTATTGCCTGGGGGTGAGACTAGTAAAATAGGTATGTGCTGTGCTATGGGACTGTTTAAATCATATATATATAAGAGTTTGTGCTCCGGAAAGTTTTGCAACCTTGGGGAGAAGTTTGGATGTGAAATATATTGCGGGAGGTTTGTCATCTAGACAACTACTGAGATTGGCTATCAATAATAAGTCGGTTATTTCACTAGAGGAGGAAAAAATGACGATAATCATCTATAAGTTCTTAAAACATGTGAAGGTATCTATTTCCATCTACATTTTTATGCATTAAATATTATTCAGTACAGAAAAAAATCTCGTAATAGGATTGTATTTTTACATTTTCTCATCCATTTATTAAAATTTTATTTTATTGAATTGCTTCTATTCTTTAAAACAAACCAGTATTCATTCCTTTAATTTTTCTTATTCAAATAAGCTCCCAGATTAAATTGAACTACGCATTTTAAATTTAAATGTGAGTTACTCTCACGAGCAATCCAGATGAAAAATTGTGTTGCATTCGATTAAACTCTCAAGTATTTATAAAAAGAAAACAATGGTATTATAAAAATACATAATACTCATAAAACAGAATAAAATACTGCTACATCATTAAAATCTTAATGACACGTATTTTAAACAATAGCAGTATTTTATTTCGTTATATAATGTATATTATATATTATAGATTTTTGTAATATACTAGTGTAATTTTCAATATACGAAAACGTTTGCATGTTTTAAGCGAGTGTGTGTAAATTATTACAATTTTAAAACATTTTTATGTTTTGATACGTGTGTTGATATACTAAAGTTCAAATTCAATTGTCTAATATTTACTAACATTTGTATTTAATTACAGCATTAATACGATTATAAAAATCTTGCAATGTTGTCGGAAATGAAGATGAAATTTTCATAAAACTGTTTGATTCAAAAATTCAAAGAAATGCACAAAGAAGAATTTTTTTTAATTTTTCAATTATATGATGACTTATATAGCAACTTTTTGTAGAATAACAGTGAAAATCGCTTAACACGAAACTGAAGGGACTGAAATAATATTTCGTGTTAAAAAAATATTGCAAAAAAAATAATAAATAAACGTATCAACAAAATTAAGTTTATTAGAGTTAATTTTATTTACAGAGACCTGTATATATGCGTGCATTTACTAAAAATCAATGATACAAAAACGTTCATAAGAACTAAAAGAAATTTAATACAAAATTTTCAAGTTTTTTTTGAAAAACACAACATTTATGGAGTTTTTGGAAAATAATCTGATATTTTTCTTTGCGTTGTCTTTTTCAGCATCACATTGTCAAACATTTTGTGATGTGGTCCATGTTGTTATTCATTTCACCATTGGAATGTGTGTGTCTAAATAATTACGCACGCTTTTTATAATGTTCCTCATTTCGGAAGACGCGGGAACAGGAGCTACGTCATCATTTCATATTCGTCATCAAAATCTGCATCAGTGATATGTTTTGAGCTTTGAACAAACTCCAAAATGCATTCGTCTGCCATAACTAAGGCTGTTCACACATTTTCATCATTTACGAAATCTTCCGATGATGATGGACAGTCCAATCTGGCTGGTGTTTTCCGTATTTTGTTCATTCTCACTAGTGAAATCTTTTCGTGTTAATCAATTTTTGTTTTGTGTTGAGAGAAAAAAAATGCATAAAAATGCATAGTAGTTTGTCGGGATCGCTGTGTTATTTCGTGTTAACCGATATTTCGTCTTAAGCAGTTACGCGTTAAAAGTATTTCGTTGTATTTCTATTGTAGCGTATTCATTAAGATTTAATCAATGGAATAATATGTTTCCGTTGAATTAATGTTTTATATATGCATCTCATTCAATGTGTGTGAGATTTATTGGTTAATTATTTAAATACTTCCCCTTTTGTCCGGCAGAAATATATGCTTTCAGATATTTGTTAAATTCACTTTTTTAAAACAGTAAAATTAAAAATCAGAGTACATTATTAATTGAATTTTCTTTCAAATATAGTCAGTGGTTAATTCAAATTTTCTGTAAACGTAAATTTCCGACAAACAGTTGCTGTGATTTTGAATTTCTAATTGAATTTCTAATGTTTGAAAATCAATTTTTTTCTTACAAAAGATAAATTATTAATAAAAAAGTTATTCAAAAAAGAATCCAAAAGTTTTTTACAATGATAAGTAAATATGAAATTCCTTAATAAAAGGAACTTAATGGGATACAAAAAATGTTATCACAATTTAATCTAACGTTTTGAATATAAACTACATAGACATCATGTTAAAATAAAAAAAATTTACGTGAACATTTGATCATTTATATTGTTCAATTATTTTTAATATTTTATAATTTACAAATCTTCCCCTTAATAATGTTTTGAAAATACACCATTCATCACCCCTACATGGTACAAAAACTGTTAAATTATGCCGTAATCAATCATGAGACATGAAATGCTAATTGTAACAAAAGAAATTTTAATGGATCTAACGTGTAATAATTTGATGACAGCTTAAAGGGAAATCTGTTAGAAACATCTGAATATAATATTCTTTATAAATTTACTATTTTGACAAACGATATGTGTGTAAATTCCGAAATTCCTTCCATTTTTCTTTATAATTAATCTATCTTACGTAAAGCAATAAATCCATTTATAATAAATCTGAATTTATAGTTTACAATTCTCAGTAATAATTTAAATATACTATTAATCAATAAATATGTTTTTTAATTATAATTCAGTTTTTAGTTGTATAAAAAATATGCAGACGTGCTTGATTTTGTTAAATAAATGAGTTTTAACTAAACAATAATTAACCTAGTTACAAAATTAATGTAATATTAATAATTCTTAAAATTATTAAGATTACAAAAAATTAATAATTATATGAATATTTTAGATATTATACCCTATAACCTTTTAAAAACTAATAAATACTCTAATATTTAATGTTATCACAGTTGATGTTATTCTAGAATACGCAAGCATTTTCGAATTGTTGGAATTCTTTTTTAAAAATCTATTTTTAATTATCTATATTTGTTATCTTAATTCAAAACTGACATTTTTAACTGATTTTTTCCGAAAGATGTGAAATCTTTTCTTTCGGAAATGGTTGCGAAATTTTCGCAATAATTTCGTAAGTTAATTGCAGCTCAACGAGTAACTCGGTACCATTTTTTCCGTGGTTAAATGTTTGCAATCGTCTGCTTTATTTTTGTTTAAGCATTTTTTCGTTATTATTTTTCTCGCTGATTGCAAATTAAAGATTTTTCGCCCTAGGTATAAAGCGAAGATGTTTTATTTTGTGCATCTTTTATTTCTATTTCTACAGTGTTAGTTTTGCAGAAAAGTAAAATAAATCTGAATAACATTTAAGAAATGTCCTTTTTTGCATTAGAGAGGAGAAAAAAAATCAATGAACTATTTTAAAAGAACTTTTTGTATAATTTCATGGGATGGTATGGTTAATAATTCTTTTACCTCTGATTATTTAAACTGAATTTATTTATTTTCCTGTTTTTTTTGTTTGTTTTTTAGTTCATCCAAAATTTATGCAATGATTTCTAAAAGAGCACAATAATTATTCATTTGTTTCGTTTTCCAAATGACCATTTTTATGTTTACCTGAAAAGAAATTTCTTTATTCAAGAAAGAGGAGTTTTCTTACAAGAGGAGAGCACGACTAAGGAAATTCATTTTGGGACGAGACTTGGTGTAATATTAGTACTCCATTTGGGTGTTCAATCCTCAATGTATTAGCACCGAATGGCCAGTCAATTCAGAGAAAATAACTTTCGAAATCATGCTTAGCTTTTGTACAATTAAGTTTTAATTCTCTCCAGAGACGCAGTGGCAAAGTTGGTAATGCCCATGCTTTCTACGCGAGTAGCTAGGGTTCACGTCACGCGATCAACTTTTTTTCAATTCATTTAATTATTTTTTAAAATTAAATGAAATACACTAAGTCTCGTCCCCAAATGAATTTTCTTGGTCATGCCCTCCCCTTGTTAGGGCAACTTTTGAATGACGTGTAAAAATTAAGTTTCATTGCATAGCATAGTACATGGATGGGCAATTGTATTAGCTCCAGGGCCACATTATGGAAGCGAAGGATACACATAGCGGAAATGCAATTTTTTAATGATTGCATTCATTACTTAACTTTTCATCTTGGAAAAATATGTTGTACCAAAAAAAATCAATCAAGATACGTTAAATAAAATAGGGTAGCGTTTTCTTTATTTTATTTACTGTGGTAATTTCATATCTATACTGCGAGCACGTTTAATTTTCAAACAAGTTTCAAGAGACAGGAGACCCTTCATCACTTTTTTGTACTATTTCTCTTTAAAATCAGGGGGTAGATTGCTTGTCGAAGTTCTTATCACATTCTAGAAGTTAATGTCAGCCAACTTGAGCCTATATTTATTCTTGTTAATCATCATGCAAGAAAAACTTAGATGTGTGTGACAAATATATGTTGGCCCAAATATAGATAATATTTTCCGTCTCTGATTTTCTGATAGTCTTGGCGAACTGAAAAAAAACTTTACAGACCGTATGTGAGCCTCGGGCTACTAAATTTCTACCACTGGCATAGTATATACGATTCTGTAAATAGATTCATTTACAGATTTGGATAATAAATAAATTCATTTTACAGATTTGGAACGAATTATATCAATGATGCCAACTATAGATATACATTTTTTTTATAATTACATTTAGCAAAATAGAAATATATTTGAAAATTTTAAAACAATAAAATCCTAATTCTGCAAGCAAATAGGAGTTCATAAATTCGTAAGCAGAAAATTACAGAAAATTAAAAATTGGGTGATTAATATTTACTACACTAATGAAATTCATATAAAACATATCTCTTTTATATAGAATAACAAAAAAACTCGCATATTATCATATTTTCTTACTGTATCGTAATCCCTTTTGAGTTTATAGTTTCAATTAATTATTAAAGTCTATTTAAATTAATCTGTAGTATTTTGATAATTGAAATAAGAATAATAATTTTTTTTCAATTGTAACTGTTTAAATGTTTGTTTTTTTAAATGGAATATATCAAATCTGATGACAATTTTTTACGGACAAGTAAATAGTCAACGCTTAGAAAACGCTTTCATTTTGACATCGAAAATCAGAAGGATCATCGAAATGCAATCATTATCCGTAAGTAAAAAAAAGCGGAGATTTATTTTTCTGATTAGAAAGATTTCAAGGAAATGATGGATATTGCAAAATCCTACTACCGAGAAAAGTAATGATGGCAAAATATTTCCCTGAATCAGTGTAATCCGTATTAATTTACGCTTAATTAGGGCTTATTTATTGAGGGCAACAACATTTGTTTTTGCTTTTGCGGACAGAAAAATTTATTTGACTGCAAGAATAACTGCTCTTGTTATAGCAGATTTGGACATCATAAATTTTCACGAAGTCGTTTTTTTTTTTGACAAAGTTATACCCTTTATTTTTTTTCATGCTTCAGTTTTTTTTTATGCTGGTTCACTTCAGTTTTATTTCAAAAAGGTTCTGAGCATTGATGTTCTTAAAAACGATACAAATGTTTTCTTCAAAAATGGATATCATATGAAATAGATTTTAGTATGTTTTTTCAAGCTTCAGCGTTACAGTTGGTTGTTCATTGAAAGAAAGAGAAAAACCTTTTTAACGCATTATCTTTAAAGCCAATTTTTATATCTGAAATAAGACGACAAAATAAAGATGTTTATTTTTTCAACCTTAAATGTATTATGAATAAAGTCTGGAAGAATATCACTTCTAGCTCACATTAGATTAATTTTTTGTTTACTGTTTCCGTCTACATATTGTCCTCTTTAGACGAAGAATGCTGGTCACAAACTGGTATCCAGCAATGATTCTGTCAGTAGTGGATTCGAGCTCTAGTTTTACACTGACAGGGACGTCTTAAGACTTTTTGATGACCTTGAGCCCCTACGTAAAAGTAGGCCCTGGGCCTTTACTCAAACGTTTGTCCCACCTACGACCCCTAAAAGTAGATAATACATAGGATACGTTGTCAAATACTAGTACAACAGTAACCCGAAACAAACAAATGTACATAACTTACAATCACACAAATCGGCTCGAACGACTGCCGTTCTTTGACTTAATCAGTAATGATGGTGCAGTAGCGCACACAGAAATTTTTCAAAGGGGGAGTCCTTGGTCGAAAGTCCCCCAACTCGTATTATGCCTCAAGACAACACCAATTAATTCTTCTGATTTTGTCGATTTTGTTAACAAAAAACAGTAAAAAATAAATTATTGAATTAATAATTAGCATTAATTTATAAAATAAATCGTTAATTGCAAGTACAAAATTAAATTTTACGCTATACATTTATATAGGATTATCATCAATCGAAAAAAACTCAAGGGCTTTAGGGGGTGTCTGGACCCCCAGGACACCATCCCCCTTGTGTGCGCCACTGATGGTCTATGGTGGCAGACTTAGGCTTATACATGGACGACGGTCACTACATAATAGTACAATCTGCCAGTTGACATATAGTCCAAAAACCAGTTTTTCGGAAAATACGATCGGAAGTAACATTTGAGCGTTAAATTTATTCAATTCATGATCTTATTTAGGCTTAGTCGAGAACAAGACGAGGCCACTACTGGGTCCGAATCTTTGGACGCTGACCATGTTCTTCCATGCATTAAGACCTCCCTAGGCTACATACTCACCACGTAAAGAAGTCAATGCACATTAAATATGTCGCTCAAAGACTTCATGTTGTCATGATGTAGAAATTTGGAGAGGGATGTATCGGCTCAGGAGTCATCCCTATTACTTGGCCATGTTAAAAATTCAGAGGTTCCTTACCACTAGCCTTCGTGTTACTTCAATTTGCGACGTAAATAAAACATCGAAACACATTACCACATACGAAACATTAACCACGACTAGCGGCTAGTCAACATGGTCATGAACTCGTTGACTAGCATATTATAATTTCGAGTCCTTGTGTCAGTGATACAATTTAAAACTGTCGAGCTGAAAGTCCTCCCGTTGTTGGAGTGTGATAGTTTGTAGAAGGGTTGCTTCAACTCAGGTGCCGTCCTCTTCACTTAAGCATAGTTCAAAATTACGATGTCCACCCACTAACCACAGCCAAAGCGTCTTGTAATTCTGGACCAAAGTCAAATAACGGAGTCGATATCTCACCATCTTCATCCACGCCACATCAAATGAAGGGTTCTGAACTCTGGAAGTGCTTCTTAAAAAAGAGATGCCTCTGCTGAAATCAAAATTTGTTTCCTATGACATCGGTTATTTTCATACAATATAAAGGCATCGTGATCTGTTTATGAGCGAGGGTCACTATTATAGCTCTATAGACAGTGTTAGCTTTATACGAAATTTGAATACAACTTAGAACGTAATTTGATGACAACACTCTTGCATGTAATGTTTGATTAATGTTTAGTTTTTTTTAGAAACAACTTTTCATGTTAACATTAAGGGGACGGTTGAACATTAAAACTTTCTTAATTTTTTTGTTTAATTACTTGGAATTGGAATCAATACATAAAATTATTATTATATTTCACAATTTAAATATATATTTGTTTAAAAAAATTGTATATAAATATTATATTAAATATTTTATGTAATATTTTATATATTTTAATGTAAATTTTAATATAATATTTTATATATTTTAATGTAAATTTTAATATAATATTTTATATATTTTAATGTAAATTTTAATATAATATTTTATATATTTAAAATAATATTTTTATGTTATATAAATATTATAAAATATTATTTTAAAAAATTGAGATTTCTTAAATTATTTTTAAAAATGCTCCTTGTACATTAGTATTTAAGATATGTGCATAATTTTTTGTTTTATGTATTTTTGAACTACACAAAATATATCTGTGCATGGATTTTAAATTCAGAGTAAAATTCGTGAAAAAAGGTAAAATTTCTATATTGTATTAAATATTTCACCAATTATCACACATTCAAGGTATTCAAACCTACACAAAATATGATCCATTAAATTTTTTAGAAAACTAATGCACAATTATGTTTTTCATAAGGGGTTAAAATATTTCAAAAAGATATGACGTAATATAAAACGCAAGGAGCATTTTAAGAGTAACTATGAAAAGGGAAAATTTGCGAACTAAGAAAAGTACATTTTTCCATTTATTTTGTTTATAGTAAAAAAATAACTCAGGAACTATTAATCAAAATAACAAAATTATTCTATGAAATGTAAAGAATATTATTATTATAAAAAATCTAAATCGCAATTTTGACCAAAATTTGACATTGTGACCCTAATATATTTAATGTTTAAAGTGCTTTGACTTTGATTTATTTAAAGTTTTGTATTGATTCTTGCGTCTGTGTGTACACGATCGAGGATTAATTTAATTATAATTCGCATCAGTTTTAAATGTCTAATTGGTAAAAAATTTTACTAAACTATTATCTAAAAAGTTATATGTAATTACGCAAGTTTTCTTCATACAGTCCAATTTTAATGTGCTCAAGGTAATCTCAGGATTTGGTCGTATTTTAAAAAAATAATCTTGCCATCTTATTTATTCAAAAAGTATAAATTTGGGAATATCTGGACACTCTCAGGATACCTCTTTTATTATGCCACTACCCTTACGTGCGTTTATTTTATGTTGGAACATAAAGTGTTCGTAAGTTATTAGCTTGAGTTTATCTAATTAAAATGTGCCAAAATTTCTGATTGTTTTTCGTACGTAAATTTTAAGTAACGATTTTTGCACACAACTAAATTTCCAAAAAAATGACTCCTCTTTAATCTCCCTCCCCCTTTGAAAATTAAAATTTGTGTGTGTGTGTGTGTGATGAAATGTTCGATAATACTTAAAATATATTCCCTAAGCGCACTCACTCGTAACAATGCATACAGAACTATTACCATATACTCCTTCGCCCATTCTTCCATATTACCATTTTATTAGAAGAAAGCGGAAAGGATAAAAAAAGGGAGGAAAAAAGAGGAGAAAAAAATGAATTCTTTCTCCATTTCTTAAATAAGTGGAGAAAAGGAAAAGCGAGCGCGTGAAAAACGCCCACCCCTCTTCTCCGGGGATATGGGATTTCCTTTTTCTAATCCTCCCAAGTTGTCCACCAGCATTACTCGCCCTATCCATCAATCATGCTGCTTAAATCTCCCCTAGACTAACATCTGGGACATCAATCCCCAGTCTGCAGTTTCAGGCAACCTGAGATCAGCATTGCCCCTCAAGAAATCCTGGTTTGCGGTTTGCGAGGGAGACTTCGAAAAAGGATGGGACAAAAAGCTGATGGTCGACAGGATTTTTTTTCCTCTGCTTCTTCTGTCCTGGATGGGTTTTTTTCTCCTTGAGTTAGAGCAGTTTCTTTGCTTGGTGATGTCTTTGTAGAGACATAGAAAAAAAAAGATCTGTGTCGTGGTGGATTTGGAATAAGGGTGGTTTTAATACGATCAGAAACAGAGGGTGATCAGTAATAATGGCAAACATTTAGTTTAATTGTGAGAGGTTTACACATTTTTGGGGGCTTCTAGAATTAATAGAATGCGAATTAATTTATAATGTCTCACGAGGGACAATTGAAATCAGTTATGGTTTTATTATAAAAATATTTAATTTATATGTATGTATGTACTCTTTCTAGACATATTTCTTGTTCTATCTATCTACAAATATTTTTTCTTTAAATTTCAAAATATTAGTAATAATATTTTTTGATTATAATACGAAGGAGCAAATATATATAATGGCTTTAAAATCAGGATAAAAAATACGATTTTAAATACACAATTGTTTGTTTCAGAATGCAGAAGAAAAATTATATTGGATTGAAAACAGTATTATTAAATATATTTGCTGTAGAGTAATATGCTCGCATGTACTTTTAAGCTTAAGACATAGTTGTCCAAATTTAAACTCCCTTTAAAATAGGCTTTCATTCATTTGTCTGGATCAAGTTTTTTTAGGTTTCAGAATTCTTTTTCTTTTTTTTATAGTAATGTCCTCACATATGGTATGAAAAAAAGAATTCATGTTGAGATGGATTTAAAATAAAAGTCTTTCAATGTAATTATAAGTTGCAGATGGTCTTAATGAAAAACTCGAGCAGGACTTGAGAGTAGATGGCTCTTATGGAAACCAATTCAAGTCAAGATGTGAGCAGGAGTGGCTTGGGTTACATTGCAATTCGGACAAAAAAGGTAAACTTTAAGACTCGCCACATGCCGTTGAACTCGAGTTTGTCCACTGCAAAGCCTAGGAAGATTCGTTTAACCTCGTCTACTGCTTTCCCAATCAAAGCAGCACCAGCACGGTTTCCTTCATACTAATTATATACGAGGACCTGCTTCCAAGAGGAGCTGATATCTTGTTTGACCCGGGTAGCAATTTCTGAAAAAATAAGGCTGCCACAATGTGTAGAATCCTTACGGCTGCTCTAACGAATCAGACCATTTGCAATCTCATTCCCGAAGACATTCAATTGTGAAGGTACCCACTGAAAAAAGATCTTAATATTGGTACTGAAGCAATTTAAAAGCTGGACAATACTCGTTGTCGTTCTGTCACCATGCTTTCACCATTCAGACAGATGCTCCATAGAGCTTCGGCTATCACTCAATATCCAAAATCTGTATTGACTCAGTAATGCAAAATTTCAAAGCTTCCTCAATAGCTTAAAGTTCTGTCCGAAAAAAGCAGTAGTCAGGATTTGTCTTACAGATCCTAATACCATTCCCCTGGTAAGGAATTATTATTCCTTCTTCCCTCTAGCCCGGCTAGATGTGTGGGAGGAACTAATTGGTCAGACGACATGATTCACTATAATTGTTTATTTGTCACAATATTCAACACATACACTATAATAATCCAATTAATATAAATTTGATCAACACTTAGAAGATTGAAGTGAGACATGATAGCTTGGGCATAATATATATGATCATTCAAATATATTCCTACGATAACTTATACAAGCTCGTTTTTACTTCGGACGTGCGCTAAGAACTTAACTCTCTAACTTCTACTTAAAATATGAGCATTTCCTGAACTCTTGCAATTCTTTATCCATTAGACGAAGCCTTGAACACTAATAGTTGATTTGAGCACTTCTTATAGAATTCAACTTCACACGTTCTGCACTGTTTACGTACTACTGCTGGATTGCTCGCTTCTCATTAATTCACTTCACATCCGAGCTATCCTCATTTCAGTAAAATTCAATTCTCCCTTTACTAATCTTCGATTCTCAATTCAATAACTTTCCAAAACTCGGGAATACAGAATATATATATATTAAACTTAATTTGCATAATCATGTTTTCTTGTCTTCGGTAAAAGTTGGTTGAAAGAATTCTTGCCCTAAAGGAATCCCCAAGGAGTTAGTAAGAGAACACGTATAGATCCGTCACACCCTTTTTGATGAAAATTCCACTACACGAGACAGCTCCTTTACCCATGATGTCATCAGTATAGATTTGTAACACATCACCCGGGATTTTATGAATAATCCCCAAAGAATGCTGCCTAAGCTACTTGAATGTTCTTGTTAGTGTACGAGGATAATTCTGTCTTGAAAAAGACCCGTTTATAGAACGACGCTGCAGCATCCGTATAGCAAGCTATGACAGCAGAAGTAAATATGATTATCCAGCTTTAAAAAAAAAGGAAGATGATACTAAGAAATTGAATAAAGGAAAGGCTTCTTGCAATTAAACTGAAGAAGATATATAAGCATGATGATTACACATTTGCTATTGGAGATGTTTTGTAGCTATTTTGGAAGACGACTTTACAAGGAGGCAAAACATTCACTCATCGTAAAGGCGGCAGCCACAACACGAAAATGTGCAAGCAAAGTCTAGGTTGGAAAAAACTTTCTCCTTTAAATGTGGAACTTTTCAGGTTATTCAAAAATGTGGAATTACAAGAATACTCAATAAAATCTCCTGATTTAATGATTGTAAATCATTTGGTCAGTTTTGCTGGGATGATGCAATATTCTGTCATTTGCATCAACGTCGCCATCAATTTTTATTTGACAATGGGTAACTTGTTGAGATCTAGTTGCAGATAATTTACCATTATCATAAAACAGGTAATTAATAAAAAAAACTCGAGGATAGTGAAAGGCTTTGGAGGCTTCAAGATAAAAAAAAAGTTAAAGAAAACATTTTCAAAAGAATTAGAATAGAAAATCTGTATACATATGTGTGTGTGATTTTTTTTAAATCGACGCCCCTGGGAGTTTTTGATTTGAATTTTGGCAAGCAAGTTTCTTTAGTTGAACAAAGATCCACTAAGATAAGGTTTTGGCGAAATCGACCCTTAATAAGGGGTGGAGGGCGAAGTTAATTAGAATGCTTCTGAATTCAATCGAAAACTTGATGCTAGTACTTAGATATCTCAATAACTTTAAAACTATATGTAGTCATACAACATCACACGAAATATCCAGCGAAGCGGGTGTGTAACGGCTAGTGTGTGTGCATTATAACACTACCTTATTTCTGTAAAAAGAACACTGATATGTACTATTTCAAGCAGTTTTCAAAACCCCAAGAGAATTGTTCAGTTATTTTTATAAGAATTGTAATGTCTGTTGAATTATTAGATACTCCTGAATAAATGTAAAATCACACTCTGTATTTTGTAGATTCCAATTGGAAAATGAATTCATTCAAAGTAAATTTACCATTCATTTTAAAGCTTACGCTATAAATTCATCGCTTATTCACTAACTCTCTTTCCAGTTCTAAGGTTTCTATTTCAATAGAATTCACGTTTCATACAGTCTGGGACATCTTTTATTACTGTGCTTATTATTGTAGACTCATACTACGGTTGAAGTAATGGGAAAAGTATCTATTCACAACAGTTGTATGGACGCTGTTTGTGTAAAGAAAATGTTTCTGAGAAAGTACAGAAAGTAACAAAGTTATTCCAAAATATTTTTGGGGGTTCTGAAGAATAACTCGTTCTTCGTATTATATAGTGTTATATTCACTCGTATAAAATATCTCTTTTGGAATAGTATATTTTATTTGATATCCGTACATGCAATTCTAGCATTTTCTATACTTAAATGCAGTGTATTTTCTCTCAGAATTGACGTAGAACAACATTCTTATTCTTATTTTCATGATGAATCGAATCTTTTCCCAAAATAATATGTTGATTTTCTTCTGCTGTATAATATTGCTTAATATACTCGTATTATATTGCTTTAATATAGCATTATTTATCGCATATTTTTGATTTAATAGCTGTGTCATACTACGAGTATTTCATTCTGTTTATTACAGTGTGATATAATGTAATATTATTATATATGAAATGCATTACTATTATATTTCTGGCGAATGTATAAATTTTGTACTTCCAAAGTTAATTGAAGGAATATTTTGGCACCGTTTATTTATATTTATCAACTACAGAATTTTTCTGCTAAAATAAATAATGGGTGTAATTCACTGTGCCTTGAATATAAATGTTGGAATGTAAATATTTATCTCCATTATTAAAAACTTGTTGGGTGGCCATGGTACTCTAGTGCATTGCTTCCCAACCTTTTTATCCCGGCGGAACGGTCAACGTTTGATAATTTTACCGTGGCCAGCGGAGGGAGTGACGTTGATTGTTTATATTTTACATTATTCCGCTTTAATGATTTTAATTTAACTGGAATTACTGAAATATGTCTTCCATATATTAATATAGTTCCACCAAAAGATGAATATTAAGTAATTTAACATGGGATATAAAGAGGGATTTCCATGAAAAATCGCACACACTCGAGAGAGCAACGCACCACAGCAAATAAAACGGAAATAATTTAATGTTCTTTGGGCTACCCGGTACCACTTGATCTACTGACCGGAATCAGTCCGTGGCCCGGAGGTTGGGAACCACTGCCCTAGTGGTTATGGTCACGAACTCGTGGTTGAGTCCAAACTTTAGTGCCATTGTTCAACCCGCCGTGTAGAGGGGATGATTCACATTAAATCTATCGTGGCTCATAGTCCTCCATGTGGCGGAATGTGGTAGTTTGGAGAGGGGTTCCCGCTCAAGAATCCTTCTTGTCATTTGACCAGGGTACTAGATCCGTCGCCAA
Organism: Trichonephila clavata; assembly: GCA_019973975.1. Taxonomy (NCBI): domain Eukaryota; kingdom Metazoa; phylum Arthropoda; class Arachnida; order Araneae; family Nephilidae; genus Trichonephila; species Trichonephila clavata. The sequence continues at coordinate 80,577 of BMAO01010727.1, forward strand.
TATCCCAGTGCGATGTTTATATAATTCTCTCGCTAAAAACGTTATAACTGAGCTTCAATATTCTCAATTTATGTTGAAGCATGGGAATACCAGCTCTGTTGTCGAATACATATAGCTTAAAATTATGAAATACGTTGAAACAATAAATTTGTGTTATTCAATTGCGAATTGAATTCAAAAAGATAAATGGATGTATAATGATAAAACATGTATTGTAATATAATGACTGACGCACACATTAGAAACGTAAGAGCATCACGTGATATGTTATTTTTTGTTATTTCATTTTGTGAATAATTTTATTCTGTTTCCTTGATTCTGCTTCTTTGATTCGTTTTCCAAACTTATTTATTAAAGCTTTGAAAAAGTTAAAATGATCAGTATTTTATGTTAGACGCAAAATAACATTCTTAAACGTGATTCAGAGAAGTTATGAATCACGCTTCCCTTTTTAAACAGGAATAGCTGCAACGTTGTGGCTTCTCCATGGATTTAACTTGCGGTAAAGGGATTTATTCAAGCACAATATGTACTTAGCAGACCAGACCACCTTCACATATAGCTTTTTGGATTATTTTACTTGGAAGTTTTTTTTTCTCCTTTACCAAGAATTAATTTTTTTCCAAGTCCGTGTGTGTGTGAATTTTCTTGAATAAAAAACTCTTTTAATCTGATTTTTAGAGTCTTCTTCGCTAGGAATTCTAAAACTATAGTCGTTATGTGAATTATGACCTCATAATCATATCAATCAGGCTTCCATAATTATTTGCCGTGACCTGGATTTAACATATATGTAGTATAAAAGCAGCAGTTTCTTATTAATTTTCTTTAATTATTTTGTAATTAAACTTGTGAATTGAATGTGAAACCAAATTAGTGATTTTTAGTTTAATAATCCGCTAATCTGTGTTTCCATAATCCTCTTTCTTTTTTTAATACGTGTTTTTCAACCAATAGTTTTTAACAAATAATTTTTATTCAGAAGTAGTTAAATAGTACTGGTGAACAGCATAATCTACTTAAGAGACTTCAATTTATATGTATTTAAGATATTTTAACACTTAACAGTTTATATTGAAACTGAAAAATGGTGCGTTTTTGAAAGAAGCCAAATTTCAAAGGACTTTTATCTAAAATGAATGCTGTGTGTAATGAATGCCAGCAGAGAACCATTTCCTTTAATTAAGTAGAGGAAACATATGCTAGTATAATTACCATCTTATAATATAATTTTAACTATTCGTTAATTAAGATCATGCTTTTTTAATCCCTTAACCCTCAGCTGGATAACAAATAACTAGTTTTTATAATTTCATGAGTAGTTCCTAATAAAAATTAACTATATATCTTTGCATTTATTTTAAAAAATAAGTAGTTCTAGAATACTAAAAATGTGTGTTTAAAAATGACTATACTGTATTCTTTTTGTATTTTTCTGTTTAGTACTCTGTGGCCGCGGTAGCCTGGTGGTCATGGTCACAAACTCGTGACCGGCGAGTCATGAGTTCGAGTTCTAGTGCCACTGAAGGCACGTCATGTAGAGGGGTTGATGCATATGAAATGTGTTGTCGTTCAAAGTCTTCAAGTTAGCGTGTGTGGGGGTAGTTTGGAGACGTGTCATTCCCGTCACTTGACCGAGGCTCAAAATTACCGAATTCAGTCGACAATAGCACTTGAGTCAGTGGCGTAACGTACACTCCCACAACCCCCTCATTGTGGGTCCCCAGGTGTTCTAGGGTGCCTAAAATCTGATTGATATTATGTATGTATTTGGGATTGGTGTCCCAAACCTGACTGATATCATGTATGTATTTGGAATTGGGGCCCAAATCCTGATTTTGCAGGGGGGTGGGGGCTAGTATTCTTCGATACGCCACTGACTCAGGTTGCTTTTTTTGTGTGACGTTAATAAACACTCCCTCTTCAGTACTCTATTCTAAAATAAACTAGTAATTTCTATAAGGTACTCCCTCAGTGACTGAACAATTAGTTGTGTCGGTGATCAATTGTATTAGTGTTGATTAAGAGATCATTTTCTGTTCTAAAGGGCTTCATATTGGCAACAAAGCCTTTGCAGACGTGGCAAGTTCCCAAATGTGAGAGCCATATCATGGTGGCACCATCTAGTGGCGACTACCGCTACCCAATTTGGACGCTTTAATTAATTTTAATTACTGGATCCTAAAAATTGCGGTGATTTAATTTTGTCGAGAGTACCAGAGTCAAACTGATACTCAGGGGATTTTTTTCATGCCATATGAATATGGCATGCGTCATACGATTTTCGCATCCAGGAAACCTATCCAACCAGGATCGAACCCGCAATCTTGGGCTTACAAAGCGGGCAAGCTACCTATAAGTCACCGAGCCGATGGTTAAGAGATCATATACTGAATATATTTCCTCAATCATTGAAAAATTTAACTTTCGTAATATTATTGCAAAAGGGATTCACATTTTTTAGAATGATCCATTAAATATTTATAACCACTTCTCAAAAACTGTTAAAACTTTTCGATTAACTAGGAAAGCAATGCAATTTATAAGGCATCTCCATTTATTAACTTGAAGTACATGCGATATGGAATAAATGCTTTCGCAACGTTCTCGAAATAACCACCGCATATCGTTTCTGGTCGCAGTGTCATTCCACCGTCGCTTATTGTACCTAAGATTCATATCTCGAAAATGCGTCTGCACTTTTATGGCTATGGTTGCTGACTTTTTTTAGATGTATGTAGAGCTCGAATGCTTTTTAACCAGTGGTTTATAAGTCAATAGGATAAGAGTAAAGGTTATGAAGGCTAAAAATATGTATGCTTTTAAGTTGTTTCGGAAGAATGTGGTTCTATAAAGATATTTTTCCTTTATGTGTATTATTTCATTAATTAAGTAGATGTATAGTTTTTTTCTTGGTCTGATAAGAGTTTCAAAATAACTCTCAACAAAGTTTGGGATAGGCAATGGAAATGTCAAATGTATATGATTAGTTTAACTTACATCATACAATTCTTTATAGCAGCCGTTCTTAATCTGTGGCATGCTGGACTCCTGAGGGCCCCATCGCTTTTCTAAAGGGTCCGTGAAGGTATCTCGTTTAAAAAAATAAAATATCAGGAAAATATTTTTGAAGGAAAAAATAACTAAGATCCATTTGTAGTAGATGTGTGCGAACAAGATGGTCTCCCTTCAGTAGAAACACAGCTGATAGAAAAAGTTCCGCGTAGATTTAAAATTGGTTTACAGGAATAGGTACCCTCCAAATTATTGGGATCATTTACAGAAAACTTTTTCCGAATTGTCCATGAAAGCTCAAATGCCTCTCCCAAATAACTTAGTTAAGTAAAAGAAAGTTGTCGACTCTTTATCTTCTCAGGGGTGTTAATTTTATCTCGAGGGGTGAAAATTTAAACAATTTTCACAAACAGGTATACTTCTTTTAAATATAGATTAAATAATTCGAATCTTATACACATTATTTACAAAGGATTATGGTTTCAAAAAAGTACAAAATGTGTGAAATATAATTATAATTTTAAGAATGATAAGCGCATATGCAAATAAGAAATAATTTTGTAATAAATATTAAGTAATTTTTGCGTTGCGCACGCTGTTTTCTAAAATAGTAACCTTTGATGTGTATTAAACTTTATAGAATTATAAAACGTATCATACTCTTTAAACCCTACTAATTTGAGAATAATATATCTTTTGTATTTCAAAATATTTGAAAAATATTGAAATTTAAAAAAAAAATTTGAAAATGTATTTTTTTATTTTTTTTAAAAAATATAATTTATTATACTAATTATTTGAAAATACTATATACAGTGTAATAAGGATACATTTAACTTTATAAATCAACTTATTGCTAGTAATTAAAGCTACTATTTTAGAAAATAGCATGCTCAACGTAAAACCCTATTAATATTTCTCATGGAAATATTTCTTATTTTCATATGCTTATAATTTTTAAAAGCATGATTATATTTTAAACACTTTACGCTTTTCTGAAGCCTCATTCCTTTATAAATAATCTGTAAAAGATTCGAATTATTTAATTTTAATTTCAAAGAGTTATATATATTTGAAAATTGTTTATGTTTTTAGCCCTTTAGGGAAATTTAATACCCCTAAGACCCTTGAAAATGACAGAAACTGTCTGGAAAGCATAGAACCAGATTAGAGATTACAAATTTCAAATATTACACATGATATAACAGTACTTGTAAAAGAAATTCAGCGCCATCATACTCATTAAAAATATTAATTAATACAATTAATGACATTTATTTATTTGAATGTAGTATTTTGTAATATTTTTAATTTGCTATTTTTATTAGCCCTGAATAAGTAGGAGAAGTCTTAGGATCATTGAGGATCTTTCTAATCTCTCAGCCATGTGTTGGGAGTCAAGGAGGGGTGTTCAAAATCTTGGGGGTCCGCGATGTCAAGGAGAATCTTATAAAGGGGGCCGCGATGATCGAAAGTTTAAGAACCGCTGCCAAATAGCATTGTTTGTATTTTTAGCAAATAAAAATTGTAAAAGAAAAATTTAATTGTGTGATATTTATTTTATTTGATTTATCATTTTACAATTTGGTACATTTTGTACTTTTTATGAATGAATTTCAGAATTTTCAATCATATCAAATGCCTGACTGACGCTAAGTACGGCTTAAGGCCCAAAATCTGACTTTGCAGGGGGAAGGTGCTAATATCCTCCATTACTTCACTAATAAAGATAATAATATTTTCAGATCATTTTCAAAACAAAATAGTATTCGTTAAAGCAACATACGACTCAAAAATTATCTATGTAAGTCTTTTAATTTTATCTAAGTCATGTTTCTATTCGAAAAAATTTTCAATCTGTTCAAATTTATTTTTTTGTCCTAACATATATAGTTAGTTCTCAATCCAATTATATTCTTTTAAGAAATACTTTTAAATGAAATGAAGAGAAAGAGAAAAGTCAGGTTTAGTTCATTAAAAATACAACAACACATTATTTTTCGTTTACATAAATTTAATTCCTTTACGAAACCAACCTCAAAATAAAAAATCTCTTAATATATTTTTCTTAAATTACGGGCACTTCAACTTGGAATCATTCAACCAATTGAATGCAGTAACGCAGATGTGGGATGATTATTGTGTTGCCAACAGCATTAAATAGTAATCATCAGTGAGAGGTGAGAAAAGGAATTTGCATATATTTGTCTACCTTTTCTCCTCTATTGAGTGACTTACGATCAACAAGGAGAAAGGTCACACTAATTCACTCCTAAGAGAAAAGCTAAGTTTTCGCTACGGTCATCCTACGTTTTTCAGCGGAAGAGTTTCGTTCCACCAGAATGGCGCTTCGCTCTCCCGTCACCTGCTGACTCGCGCCAAGCCTGCTTGCTATTTTAGCGCCTTCTCTTTTGGGCGTTAAAACATTGCTAATAATAATTCTATCATATTGGGTAAAAGAGAATATCGGTTTTTTGCTGTATAGAGTAGCAAAAATGTATTGATTATTTTTAACCGAAAATATTTTGTCAGAAAAATGTGCTGTCTTGTTCCATGATGTATCCATTTTGAAAACGGATACATCTGTATAAGAATTACCTTTTAAAGAAGAGGAAAAACTAATTTCAAACTTTAAAATCAAGATTTAGTTTTGAAACATTAGGAAGAGTCAATTCATTCATTTTAGATTAAATTTGAGGCGATTGTCTCATAATAGCCAAAACAAGCTTTCAAAATATTGTTACAGTTTCCTACATCTTATTTGCGTTGATTCGGATTTTCAGCATTAGCAAATGTAAGAAAGATAGAGGGTCTTAAAGGTAGATGACGAAATGAGAGTGGAATTATATTACGACCAAATATTAACTAAATTATCAAAAAACATTAAACTCAAGTATCACATTAAATGCATTCTTATAATTAATTAGTAATTAAGTACTCAATAAACATCTTACTGTCTTTGTAGTACTTATTATTTTATTTAACATTGACACAATTATTATCATAAACGATTTTACATAGTGTATTACAGATAAGAAAAATTCTTTTCAACTTACTTTTATTGTTAGCGTGACGCCAAATTTTGAAATTGTTAAAAGTGTTCCGCAACTGCACGAAAAAAAAAAAAAAGGTCGAGAGTCACTGCTCTATATAAAGCAATCTAATTTGTCGGGAAATGAGCTTTTAGTGGTACCCAACTGTAGGCTTTTATTTAATGAAATTTTTTGTGACACATAATGGGGTTACTCAAATTAAGCATGTTGCGTGTGTGTCATCAAAATTTCTGATGTTGATAGTTTCAATTGACTCGTTTGAATTTTTACCTTCCTTGATTTTGTGTTTCTGCCTCGTATAGGCAGTGATAGCCAAGAGGTCATTGTCATAGACTTGTGGCCGGCGTGTCATAAGCTCGAGACCTAGTGCCACCGAAGCCTCACTGTGTAGAGAGGCCAATGCACGTTAAATCTGTCAAGATTGAAAGTCCTCCGCAATCGTGTTGGGGTTCCAGCTCATGTGTAATCCTCATCATTTAAACATGGTTTAATATTACGAAGTCCATCGCCAATAGCTTTCTC
>BMAO01010728.1:0-20417 GCA_019973975.1 Trichonephila clavata
AAAATTTAGAAACAAGCTTATTAATATTGAATTGTTAGCAAGATTTCAAGAACGTCAGGATTTAACTACGAGTCCTAATATTACGATTTTTTAAAAATCGGATAACTTTCAGAGTGGTAATCCACTTAAATTAAAAGAAGCAATAACGAAGGTATTCTGTATGAAGAAAGTATCCAGTATATCGGTAAGACAAAAAATAATGAGATAATAATCAAACAAATAGGTGCAAACCGCAGAGGTGGTATTAAATATTAAAGAAAAAAATGGTATAAAAATAAGGCAAGATTATCTTTTATTGGCTAACTAGAAGTTAAATATAACAAGGTATTGACACGGAATATACTATTGAAGATATAAAGTACAATGGACTAAATTCATGGACGCACGATCACGTGAAAACTGGGTCACGCGATTACGCTGTCTTTTGTTTCTTACTACAGCTGCGATTATTTTTGTTCTTTAGTTTTACATTATAATTTTTAAAATGTCTTATTTTGCTCAAATGGTTAACAGTCAGTTAAAAAAGGATTATTGTTGGGAAAAAAATCATTTTTAAAATTTGACAAAAAATCTGAGTGTTTTGAACTCGTACTTGTTATTTGTCTTGTTGTCTCGTCTATAATTTGCTATGTCTTAATGCAACTGAGTTGTTTATTTGGATTTAATAGTTTCAATTTTCATTGCTAAAGTTATTTCTGCTTGATTATGTCTCTTGTTCTCATAGTTACATAATTAAATTGATATCAAGGCAATTTTTGTTTTAAAAAATAGTTTATGTAATTAGAAACTTTTTCATTAATTTTTTTCTGTTCAAGGTAGTGTTGAAAGGTTTTGTAGATACTCTCGAATGTATGTTCTATAAACGTTAGTATGGATTCAGGTCTGAGATCTCTAATTATATTTTTAAAAAATCTTGTGTTTTTCCAAGTTTAGCGAGAAAAATAATTATTACAAATCAACAAGGAAACAGATTTTCAAATCCATACTAACTTTTGTTGCAATAATCTATTAAACATAATCACTTAAAATGACTAAAAATTTTAAAAAATGGGCAACTTATGAGTTTGAAAAGACTTAAATTCTTAATTTTTTTTAAACAGTGAAATCATAGCTGGTAAAACTGACTTTTTGCTTTCAGAATCAACTTAATATATTTTGAATATAAAGCATAAATTGTATTTTTACTGTTACTGTCTCCAAAAATATTTTTGAAAAAGGGTACTTTTTAGCTTTAAAAAACAAAGTGATTATGCCAATTTAAAAAAAAATCACACCTTAATTACTGGAAATTATTTGTTATGTCTGGTTGTACATTTTTTCTTGTCTTAAAAATTCTTATTTTTGAATGCTGTGGCCGAAATATATTCAATTAATTTTATGACCTGAGAAGTTTATGGAATGTCCAACAGAAAAATCTTGTGATTCACTGTTGTTTTAAATTTTGTATTTTTATATAAATAATGTCATTCATCATTGAAATTGTACAGAAGTGTTTGTTTGATTTACATGATACATTTTGAATTTAATTGTGAATGGAAATTTTATGGCGACTATTCATTTATATATATATTGTATTGTATTGTATTTTTTCCATCTAATTTGCAATTCATTGTGTTGAAAAATAAAATTCATTTTCTCCATTGGATAAATATTTATTATTAATCAAAACGTTCATATTAACTCACTTTAATATGAGATGAACCATCTAAAGTAAACTTTTTTACAAGTTTAAATTGTATTTTGGAACAATCTATTGTTTATACATAAACCATATTATCATTTTTATAAATTATATTTAATTCAATAAGAAAAATATATTTAAAATTTAGGGTAATTATATTGAATTTTTCTGAAATTATTCCACCTTTCTGATGATACATTCCCTTAATATTGTATAATTTAAAAAAAGTAGATCAACATGTTACAGGTTCTTTATATATAAAAAAGTATTTATTAAAAATTGTACTGTATATTCATAATATAGTACATATTCGCATTAATAATAACCTGTGATCCAAGTGTCGCATACCCATGCACATGTTTATTTATTGCGTGATGTCATTTTTATAAAAGTTTTAATTTTTTGTTTGATGCTTAATATAGCAACTACATTTAAGCTTTCTGATCACATGCATGATTGAAGGTAACTTTTTTTAATATGCAGAAAGAGCTCTCAACACTTGCAATAGTAACTGCAACTTAAGAGAAAAGTATTATAAAATAATTAATACATGTAGAAATAACTCATTATATTTATTTGCATGTATTGCAATATATCTAGTGTGTTATTTAAATATCTTATAACCTAAAGTTAAAAAAAAGTATTACATATTAAAAAGAAATAAATTCTAAAATTAGATTGTAAATTTATATAAGTTTTCGTATTTACATATTAGTCTACTGATTATAATAAATGTTGGAAAATTTGTGCCAAAGTTAATTTACAGCTTAATTTAAATTAAATTATTTTATCTAAAGACCATAATTTAAATAAGTAAATTACATGAATAAAAATTTTAAATAAGTGAAAATTAACAGTTTTTTTTACATAAAAACACATCATAAAGTACTTGATTTAAAAATACTATGCCTTACAAGAAAAATTAGTAACAATTTGAGAGAATCTTAATGTAAACACAACATTACTTCATATTGAATTTAAGTTTAAAATGAAAAATTTACATTTCCTTATCTAAATGTTTGGCATTTCTCGCGTTTACTTTTAATGTGTTGGAATCAAATTAGGATTTACTAATAAATAGCAATAACTATATAATGACAAGCTTAAAAATGTATATTCATTAAAATGGAAAACAATGCAATTGATATTCAATGCTACTCTAAAAAATAAGAATCAAATTATAAACCTATTCAAAAAATATAAATTTGTCCATTCACATTTCTTTTACAGAAGTTTAAAAAGCTGCTTAATTTGAATAGTTGCCATTACTTTTAATCTTTTAAAATCAACTTATAATTCAATGATAAATAACAATATTAATGTAATAAAAACCTATTTTGTATTTTAAGAAAATGAGTTAAACTAAAGCATAAATGATTAAATAGCAATGGATTCATAATAGTTTCAGAAAGTATATAAATTAGAACACAAAATAATTTATAACTTACCTCAGAAGGTGTTCTGATCTGAACAGATGGCTTGAACGTTACTCTCTTCATTTCTGCTTTTACAACGCTTTTGACAAAATAATAATAATAATAATAATAATTCACTGAACATTCAATGGCTCAGAAAATGATATGTTGCTCACAAATTTGTCATCGTATATAAGACATAAAATAAAGAAGTACAAAATTAATTGAAAACAAAAATAATTCAGAAAAATATCTAAGTAAATCAAGAACTATAAAAATATATACCAGCTAACACTATTCGAAGCAAACGAATACTTAATTACATAAATAAACTAGAATAAAACAAAAATTATGTAAAAAAGTTGTTCAGATTATTTCCTAACTGATATATACACTAGAATAATGCAAAAAATACAATATCACATATTTTAATTAGATAAAATTAAAGCACAAGAATATCATTAACTTGCGTATAGGTTCTACCACGGTAATGAAAAACACGTGCAATGGTTGCCCCCATTGTCACGTGATTACTCGCTTGGCGCCAGTCTGTCGTGAATTTCCTCCATTAGAACGTAACAACTATGCAATTTTGGAAATACAAACTTTGCACACACACACACACAAAGTGTGGATTCATACAGACCAGAATGATCAAAGTTATTCAAATTGGATGCACCATACCCAATACGGTTCCAATCTGGTTTGAAATGATTAAAGCTCATCTATACTATGAAAAACCAAAGCATTGCACAAATTATTGGAAATTCGGGCACATTCAGAAATTTTGCCGAAGCTCAATAAAATGCCGAATATGCTCCTTAAACCACCCTGAAAACGAGTGTACAGATACTGAAATGAAAAAATGTAGTTCGTGTAGAGAGACACATGAAGCAAACTCTAAAGTGTACAGAAAATATCAAGAAAAAGTAGAAATCTTAAAAATTAAGTAGACTCGGTACCCTTTGAAAATTCTTTTTTATTTATGCATTTAAAAATTATATTTTAGCATTTCATATAATGTTTATATTCAATAAAACAATATGAGGTGTAATTTTGCACATATTATTCACACAATTTTAAAAATTAAATTTTTTTTTAAAAAAAAAGAAAAATTTTAAAATTTTACTCCTTTTGTATTTATTAATATTTATACATGAAATTTTTTTGTAACATTCTTAAGGATGTTTCAAACAACTTTAGGGATCGATTTTACAATAACTTAATTGTTTGTGGAGAAAAAAAATAAAATGTTAATACATATGCTAAAATTTAACGAAAAACCCAATATCTCCTACATTTCAATTTTTTTAAAAAAAGTATTCAGTTTATAGCAAAAAGGATCCCTAATTTTGTTACATGCGTGATTTTAACATACAGAGAAAAAATGAAAGTGATGGGATAATAATTGTGGAAGGAGTAGCATTTTGAATAAATAATGTATTGAAAAAACACAAGCTGAGAAAAACCATTTTAAAGTTTATACTTCTGAAAATAATATTATTATAATCTTAAATAAATTTAAAATACCATTTTAAAACATTAGCTATACATTTTTCTTCAAAATAATTGCTTTTCATATTAATTGAACTCATATTTTCTGTAAATGATACATTTTTACACAGTAATAATGGCACATAAATATCAAGAAAACTCGAAGAAAACGTTAAAAAAAAGGAACGAGTCTTACAATAGTCGCATATGATGTGTAACATCTGACATGTTATCGTGGTAAAAATGCGCAATAGTAACTTAAATTCTGAAAAAAATGAATCGGGTATGATTGGAAATAATTTTCTATTGAATAATTATATCTTTATTAAAATTTTATTTAATTAACCCAAGGAGTAATGCAAAAATTTTTATCAAAAATATTTATTCTTGTTCAATTTGGGGAAAAGCGGAAACACACGCACACGATAGAATTATGATGACTAAAAATATGACACAAACACTTGTGATTTCAAAGTATTTAATAACTGTTGAAAAACAGCGTCATTAATAGTACCACTGTTAGTTGTCGAAACATTTCGATTTGTGTTCATTTCGAGCTTGAGTTCATCATTCAAAAAAACTATGAGCGGACAATCGTAAAGTTACCTGACTGACAAATATATTTGGTAAAGCAGTAGTTGTGTAGGCCTTTGATGTCCCTGTGAGAGAATTGTGTTCGTTGCATGTGCCCGAAAATCCCTACTGGGTTGAGTTTAATTTTGTGCAATTCTTTTCGGTTGTACTCTTCCAGTTTTTAATTTTTTCCTCACGTTTCTTTTGCCGAAAATCTCGCATATATTCTGCTCTGGATTTACCCGTCTCTGCAAATCACAAAATCATGAAAATTTAATTAGCTTGGTAAATGTTTAAATATTAGAAATATTAGAGAAAATCAAAATTACCGTGTAATTAATTAGTAAGTTTTTTTAATCACAATTAAAAATATCATATTGACAGGGACAGGAATTAACCTCAAAGTATGAAAAAGATATACACTAAAATATTCGAATAATTCCATATTACTTATTCGTATTTTTTTAAGAATAATGAACTTTCAGACGTGCTTAACAGTTTATTTAATTATTAATATAGTTTACACATATTAATATAACTTCAGATTTCATACACAACGAGCCCTGAGACTTTAACAATTGAGCGTAAGAATCGCAAGTTTATCCTGGATGAAGTCTAATGATACTTGCTGGTATGTGCGAAGGGGATTTAGAATCAAGAAAATGAAAAACAGAGTTTTTGAATTCCAACATTTTGAAATGCTTAATTTAACAACATAAAAAAGACTGGGCGCTATATGACTACTCATTTTCTCCGATATTTTAAAGCTGACTTCAGTTTATGTTAAAGAGTAGGATCCAAATTCGGAATATTTTTTCAAATATAAAAGTTCTCCCCACTCCCTGACTGCTGAAGCTATTTTTAGCTGATGCGAAACCAGTTCCTCGAACCATGATTCTCTCTCTACTCCTCTTATTCATTCCTAGGAACACCACAAAACTGTAGAAGAAGCCTAATTTTTAGGCTGTCTCTTAGGCAAAATATTTATTTCAAGTACTAGAGTTGGACCCCACGTGGTTATATCTTTACAAGATCCAGCTAAAAGACTTAGCTTCTTTGCCCCTAAAGAGAGAAAACAAAAAAAACAAAAAAAAACAAAGATCCCACGGCTTAGACCACTCGGAAATGAAGGAGAAAAAACAGAACTTCACTGGGAGGGTACGGAAAAGACGCCGCCAAGCGCGCTGAATGGTTAAACCAAACAGCGTTCTCTTCCCCGACTTGCTGTTACGCATTTTCGTCCCTTTTCACGAAATCACTCCAACAAATATCCAGCAACCGAGAGCAAAGATGTTACACATCAAAAAATGTTTTTCTGTTGTAGCACAAGTTTTAAAATCTTTTGCTTCACATAATATTTAAATATGATGAAAAGAACTGAAATTATAAAATTATTAATATAAAATGCCTAAATTAAAAATATTTACAACAAACATTTTACAAAAAAAAAAAAAATATATTATTAAAATACCTCAGAAATATCCTGCTTTATATGTAACACCTTCCTTTTTTTAAATTAATATTTCTCTTTTAAAATAACTTTTTTTATCAATTTGCGTGCATGCTGGTATTTGGTGTTTTTCCGTCTGATTCTGAATAATCTTTTACGGGATTCGAGCATCACACCAAGATCATGCGAACATTTCCCCAAAGGTATATGTAATGCTTTTTGGGTCTCTCTTACAGTGCGTAGAGTCCCTTTGTTAAATTCACAAATTGCTTCCATTACGGCATGTGTAACTCTGTCTTTGGACACAAATATCTCCTTTGAACACTTTAACCAAGTCATGTTGTGCAAGCTTTCATTAGCGTTTTGGGTTCCGCAATTAATGCACCTTTCCAAAAGTTCATTTGAAGCAAGCCGTTGATAAACAGAAAGGATATGTGGCAAAAAACTTTAATTAATTGGAGTCCCAACATGTTGTTTATGTAGACCTGGATTTTGTCCTTTTGCTTTTGCGGACTGGTAAAAACACCATGAGTCTGCACCGATTGGACATTTCGAATGCTAAGGCTTTTGGTCTGTCGAAATGCTGTGATATAAAGTAGCATATATTGCTTTTTCATGGCGGGAGCATTGCCTTTGTTTTTTAGTATAGCTTTTTGGTAGTACAAAGTTAATTTTTTAATTGTTGACTCTTTTAATGTGCCGTGGCCTTTTCCTCCTAATGAAATTCCACGGGCCCTCAATTCCTTGACAGCATTTCGTAGACCAGTGCCCAACCTTTTGCTGACATGATTAATGCACTCCTCTTTTTTTATCTCAGTCTTATCCCCATACACATTTTTTCTGTTAAATAGTTGAAGGTTTTACAATCCCCATCAGACAATAAGGTGCAGTAACGAAATCCCAACGCTTGTGATCTTTCCCAGAGGATCAATGCAGCCTCCATTTCCATCGAAGTTGATGAGCCGGAATGATTAACATCACAATCCTTCCTGTGTCCTTCAAACCAAATGTTATATTCTGCACTTGACTCTCCAAGTTCTCTTTTTGCTACAGAACAATTGGGACATACCTTGCACATGACTTCAAAACCAATTTCATAGCCTGTAAGTATATCAATAACACAAGCTATGCCAATCAAAGATGTATGTCCACGCGTGAACCAGCTACCATCAAATGAAACACTTATATCCACAACGGGAACATCAGTCGGTGCTTCGTAAGCATTTCTCACTTCACTGTGTACTTCTTTCAGCAAATTCTCTGCAGCAATACCACAGGCTTTGTGAAGAAGTTTAGTACATTTGCTATAAGTTCTCGAGGAAAAAGGAGATATATTTACTGCAATGCAAAATTTTTCAATTGTAGAGTAACCTTTTCCAATATTAGAGAATGCTTGTGTGACACGTAAATTAATATCAGGAACGGTATTACACTGCCTTTCATTAGACGTTTCTACAGCACAAACTTTTTCAGCATAAGAATTGCAAGTTAAATTTAACACGCAGGAAAATCCAACCTTGTTTCCAAGAGCAAGCTTTAGAGTTTGCTTGTCACAGTCAGGGCATTTTAGTTTCATAAACATTTTGCTGATTTGCTCAAAATTCACAATAATGAAATTTTCAATTTCAGAATGTTCAGTTTTTTCAGGATAAGATAACTGCTCAATTCTTATGTTAGGAATTAATTTGTTTTCTTCTGTGACACATGTATTCACAGCATCACTACACCAACGTTTGCTGTTCATTTGTGCAAAATGATTTCTTCGTTTAACTCGTGGCATTTTTAAGAGAAATATTCAAGAGATAATAATAGGAAAGATAATATTGAAATCTCAGCAGTTTCAGCAACAGTCTTTAAAAGACAGCAATCAGTAAAAGTCTTAAAAAAGACTGTTTTTTTTTCAATGTAAAACGTAAATAAAACTAGCACGATAACAGCGAAACAAACGAAAGAAGCGCCAAAACAACAACAAATAGCTTGTAATAAAAGTTGTAGTCACTAAAAAGTACGATAAAGCGTTGCAGTTATGGTTAAAACAAAGTAAAATTTATTTTTGAAAAGTAGTTGATAAAAATTAGTTTAAAATCACTGACACCTCTAAAAAGAGGGCGTGGTCGAATTTTTAAATTTGTTTGTTTACATTTTTCAAATGAAACTTTTTCCAACTTCTAATTTTCAGGCATACAAAAGTGATATATCAATCGAAAGGTAATCGTTCAAAGAATATAACTAAATAAAAATAAAAAAACGATAAATAAGTCATTTTTGCGGCACCAAGTCCCCTTAAAGTAGAACAACAAGTCTCAAGAAATGAAGCAGTATAAAAGTTTCAAAATCAGAAAAAAAACTTTACACTCTACCGAAATATTTAATTATTAAATAGAGAAAATAGAAAAACTAGAAAATCGGATCCAGAAATTAGAACAGAAATTTAAAGAAAACAATAATATCTTTGAAAAGAAACTAGAACAAATAGTACAGCGTATTACGACAGGACTTAATACGGTGGTAGCACAAATAAATTCCAGTTTTACTTCCTTGATGAATACAATGGAATCCACTTAAAAAAAAGCTGCATCCAATTTAACAATCTCAAAAGATGACACCAAACCTTTAAATAAGAAACTAAATGAAAACACGAAAAGACTTGATGCAGCGTTCCTCAAACTGTGGGGCGTGCCCCTTAGGGGGCGTGGTAACCCTACAAGGGGGACGTAAGCCTATCGAAAAAAAAAAGATTTTAAAATTAATGGAATGAAATGAAACAAAATACTTTTTGACGTAATAAAAAATACACATTTATACTGATATAATTCATATATAACATCTGGCTATATTACGTCATCAAAAAATAAAAGCTTCAATCTTTGATCTGATAACCAAACAAAAAAACATTTCGTTTGAATTGCTGTAATCCCACGATGAAAGATTTTTTTATTATGTAATACGACTTATTTTGAGAAAAAAACATAAACAGGATCCAGAACCTAAAAAAATATTATAGGAATTATATTATTATTTTATTATTGATATACTGAATATTAACTGTAGGAAGAAAAGGAAGACTTAATTCACTTTTCACCCCTGATCAAGCAAAGGAAGAACCTGCTGAAGTAATGCACAATACTCATGATATGGGAAGTTAATTTGAGAAAAGCGATTAACTTGAAACGTAAAGAAAGTTTTCAAATGCTTCCTAAAGAACTTCAACTAAAATATGAAGCCATAATTGACCAAAAGACACACTGCGCCCTGTCAAAAAAACACAAGCAAGAAAAAGTTCAACATACTATCTGTCAATCATAAAAGGGCAGTAAAACCACAAGAATTTAAACAAAATATTACAGTTTTGCCTGCAAATAATATTCCTGTAATATTAGTGAAAAGTGTCTGGGATTTGTATTCTGTATTAAGGTCATGCACATTTGAATTATTTAAGTTCAGGTTCATTAGATTTTTCTCAAATTATAAAAGAAAAATTGAAAAGTCCTTGAAAATAGGTAAGTATACTTTATCTTAATTTAATTATTCACTGGAATTACAACTTTTACTGTGTGCACTAAAAAAAATTAAAAAAGGGATTGACTGACTGAGTCACCTCGCATGACCATTAACATTAGTATCGAGTGCGTGCTTGCTCACGGATTAAGACATTTTGAAGTCTTCTCGCTTTAAATATTAAAAATAACACAATTATTCTTCATCGGAATTTCATATTCTTTTTCATTATTTAACATTAATTCTAAAGTATAATTCTGTGAGGCTTAAAATTACAGTTCGCTTAAAACTACTTACAACATGACCATTCCTTTAAAAAATCATACCAGTATACTTTTAATGTATCAGTACTACACGAGGTATTTAATTAATTTCTTTATACTAAATTAAGAACAAGTTTAATAATTATTAGTGACTTCCATGGGCTCTTCATACAAAGTGAAATTTTTTTGAAGGAGGTCTTAATTCTAGAAATTGACACTGAGTTATTTTTCTATATTTAGCTGAGATCTGTACTTTGTCTTCAAAGCAGCCACTGCAAACAATCAGGTTTCACAAAGAAAAGATGTTGAAAATTGGATAATATATAGTATATGAAAAATGCTTTTGTTTTTCACTGTAAAAAATTCATCATCCACCTTTGCCCAAAATTCAAAGAGCGATTTATTACAAAAGTGACTTTTAATTTTGTCACAGGATGTAAAATCTATGAAAATTTCTTCTTTGGGCAGATGAGAGGCCTTCTGAAGTATTTTGAAATGGATTCCTAACCTACTCGTAATTTGCTATAAAGTTGTCTTCAGCAAGAAAATACCTTTTTAAATTCTTTGCCATCATTGGCTAAATGATTTTCAAAACAATTTCCACATGTTCTTCGGATTTGTAAGTTCTCACAAATAACACACAGAGGCTTTTTGTTCTCCATTTACTTCAGTAGTGGTAAATCCAAAATTTAATTATTCTTCAGAATATTTCTTTGGTTTAATTTTCGGAACCATGTTCGTCTGTGTACTTTTTGATACTTTATTATCGTCGAATGTTAACTTACGGCTTAAAAGTATATCTATGCTTTTGTTTTAATCGACTGCCTTAAATACTTAATACAGTGAATTACAACTAACGCGCGCGCGTAAATTATAAAATGTACATTCAAGATAGATACGGTAGATATAGAAGCATCGACTTGACTACAATTGACTGAAATTGTACGAGGTACAGCATTTTTACATGTTTTGCGCAGACGTCCAATAGATTGCAGGCGTTCGCGAGAATGCTAGATATGATGGATATGATAGAGAGCAACAGATTAGGCTAAGGCAGGGGTCGGCAACCTTTTGAGTCGGAAGAGCCAAAAATTACAATTTACAAAATTTAAAAGTTTTTAAAGAGCCACAAAATTTTTGCTTGCCAACAATAAATTGCACCTGCATAAATAAAGTTTTTTGATAAAAAAAACTAATCTATTTATTCATACGATTCTTATATTTCTTATTTATTCATAAGAAAAATATCTATTTATTCATACATAACAGGGGTGGCCAACACGCGGCACACGTGCCACATTGTGGCATACGGGAGTCGTAACTGTGGCACGCGAAGACTTATTGAAAAACTACAAAAATTTTATGAAAAGATTACTGAATTAATTAAATTACAATAGAAAATTATCATGAAGAGAATATGTAAGAAACAGAAATTCTCAGCGTGAGATATTAAAAGCGCTAAGCAAGATTTTTCCCCTTCAGTATAGCGCCAAAAATGAGATCATGCTCCAAAACTTACAACTCCACAGCATTGTACCGTTCCGAGAAAAGTGTTGAGTAACGTGAAACTAAAAAAATAAATAAATTCTCTCTCTCTCGGACGGTTAATTTTTAGTCACCCTCTCTCGGGAGCGGTTAATTTTTAACATCCCGGATTTCTATTCGAATTTCAGCTTCCCCTTGCAGTGCTGAAGCTTAGTGTTTATAGCTGTCAGCAGTGAAGTCAGATAAAAAGGTTTTTCCGATTGGTGTTGGACTTATTTTACGATTTCTGTTATATCAAGAAGTAATCTTCTGGCCGAAAGTATATTTAGGCAGAGCAGTTGTGTTAACACGGAGGAACGTAATATTCTATCTGCATGCATAAAATTAGCCGCTTTTATAAAGAGGAGGGAGTAAGAACTTGCATCCATGACTTATCAGAATGCTGGATTCGGAGCCTAGGAAATTTGTAGCGTAACATCGGCAAATTGTTTCCAGCTGTCAGACTCAGTTGATTTTAAACTCTGTATAGCAAGACGTTAAGCTTTTTTTCCTTTTCTAAAATTGTTTTTAGATTTTATAGTTGAGGTATTTGTTTAAAAATTTTTAATTTTCGATAAGTTTATGAGTAAACCTTCGACATCGAAAAGAAATTATGAAAAGGATATTGCAGCACGTGATTTTAAAATTGTCGAGGAAGAACAATACTTGTTTACACATCAAGATGCTTCCAAGCCTGTTTGTTTGATATGTGGACTTTGTATAGCAGTTCCAAAAAAATTTAACTTTGACCGTCATTTCAAACAACTGCATAGTGATTTCAACAGCAAATATCCTGTTCGATCAAATTTGCAAACGGAATTTATCAATAAAAAAGGGAACCTTTAGCTGGCCAAATCAATCTTTGTTCCAGAAGAGAAATGACGAAATGGAAACAATGGTGAAGGCTTCTTATGAACTTTCTTTATTGTTAGCCCGCAAGAAAAAACCATATTCTGATGGAGAGGAGTTAATAAAAAGTAGGCTTTTAATTTTAGCCCAAAATGTCGGTGATCTAAATGCCAAAAATATGGTTGATAAAATAGCTTTGTCTAGAAATACCGTCATGCGTCGTATAGATAACATGGGCCAGGATGTTGGGAAATAAATTGTCTCTGGACTTCAAAATTGCAAATATTTTTCATTAACTTTGGATGAAAACTATGATATCACAGACAATATGCAGTCAAGCATCTTTGCGCGTTATGCGAACAATAATTTTGATACTGTGGAAGAACTTCTTGATTTGCGTCTCTCTCTCTCTCTCTCTCTGTCAACTAGTTTTAACTACAGGTGAAGACATTTTTAAGGAACTTAAAAATGTAATTGAAGTTAACAAAGTATAATGGACAAAATTAGACAGTGTTTGCACAGTTGGAGCTCCTTGCATGGTTGGCAGAATAAAAGGTTTTGTTGCATTGCTTGACAATTTTTTGGGAAGAAAAGTTTTCAAATGTCATTATATTATTCATTGAGAAGCTCTTTGTGCCAAGGACTTAAAGTTGTCTTTCGTTGTTGACCCCGTGGTGCGCTGAATCAACAATATACAAGCTCATGCTTCGAATCGACAAAGATTTCGTACGCTTTTCCCCGAAGAAACGAAAGAAAATGGCGAGTTACTCCTTCATTGTAGTGTGCCCTGGCTTTCCAAGGTAAGTTAAATTGGGAGATTTTGGAGTTTGAGGGAATGGGTGTTTTAGAATATCTGGAAGAAAACGATGAACTGCCCAGTGAATGCTCGCTCCCCAGGAGTGAAAATTGGCTGTGGTATTTAGCTTTTATGGCCGATATAATGGAACATTTAAACAATTTAAATTTAAGATTACAGGGAAAAAGTTGTATTTTTCCTACCCTAGTTGGTCATAAATCTTTTTTTGGGAACAAACTTTTGCTTTTTTTGTCTGGATTGTGGAGAGAAAAAACTAACTTTCCCATTCATGCAGGAATTATCTGCCAAAGTTAGTAATGGTCCGAACTATGATAGATTTAAAAATTTAATATCTATTTTACAAGATTCTTCCAGTGCCAGGTTTGAAGATTTTAAAGATGATAAAAAAAATACTGAACTTTTCACTAATCCTTTTTCGATTTCTCTTCAAGACATTAATTGTTACCCACCTCAGTTACAAATTGAAGTTATTGACCTACAGCACTATATTACTCTGAAAAGCAAATATAAGGAAATTATTTTAACCGCAAAAAATATCCGAATTACATCGAATTTGGAAATTTGCGCCACCAAGCAATTTTCCAAATTTACATGATTTATCGGTCAAATATTATTGCAGGTTTGGATCAAAATATGTTTGTGAAGAAATATTTTCTGTTACGAACGTAATTAAAAAAAATATCGCTCAAAATTAACTGATATATGCACCTAAAACATCTAATTTTGTTAGCATCTTCACGAACTAATCCAAATATAGATGATTTAGTAAAAAAAACTACAAATTCAAAAACCACATTAAGAAAGAACTGACTCCTTAGTAATCATTTAAAATTAAATGTTTCAAGTTGCTTAATTTTTATTTTGTATCTAAGCTAACTGATTGATCCTGTAAACATTTATCAACAATAAAATATATAAGTTTATATGTAAAATATATGTTTTATTTGTGTTATACAACTTTTTTTTTACATTTCACTACATAGAACTTGCATTTAAAAATATGTTTTTGGTGTAAATAACTCATAATAAGCCTATAAGTAAAATTCATTTTTTTTCACTTTTGTATATTTTTTTAGTTTGGTGGAGAAGTTGGAAGTGGCACGCGTAACTTCTTTTAATCAGATTGTTGCTCGCTTCCCAAAAAGGTTGGCCACCTCTAATATATAAAGTGTTTTTCACAACAAATTAGATAATATATATATGACCTTATTAGATAATTACTTATTATTTAAGTAAAAATAAAAACAATTAATCATTTACTTACAGCACTAACTTGTACTTCAAAAACAAACAATTAAGCAAACAAATTAAATGGGAGTGATGGCTTTGCATGGTTATTCAAGTTGAAAATTTAAACTTTACTATACAATATAACTTGTATTAAAAATTAAAAAAAAACAAAACAATAACATACATTTGAACAAACAAATTCAATGGGAGCGTTGGCTTTGCATGGTTTTAGAAAGTTTGGATAAATTTGGCTCATAACTTGTTGCTTTAAGTTTCAAACACGACTCTAAATTTTCATTTGTTAGTTGGCTTCTTACTTTACTTTTAACTATATTCACGCAAAATAATGCTTGCTCGCACGAATATGTCCATCCGAAGATAGTCAGCATTCCAAATGCCAACTTCTTCACCTCACTATTGCAATCTGGAAGACTATTCCATGCGTTGTGACGTTTGAAACAATAAAGGTAGCGTGATTTGAAAAATAAAAATTTAGTTTAATTAAGTCACAGCTATTATTTACAATTTAGTACTATTAGATGATTTTAGAGTCCCAATGTCTATTGCTTTGGGAGGGAGGGATCTTAGTGTCCGTTCACTGCGAAGGTTTCGCTCCAACTCTCCTTTCTCTCACGGCCCCCTCTCGGTCCCTGCGGTTGACGATTGTCGGTGTCTTTTTCTCTCCCTACATCTGGCCGTGGGCAGAATGGGCTTCTCCTCGTGTCAAGGGTTGCCGGGGCTAACCAAGACACGACCGCGCAATATATTAACGACTGCAGGTGTTTTTGCATATGTGATGATCAATTCTCCTATATAAAACTGACCCGGCAGTGGGAGGGAAGTCGTAGGTGTCCCAGAACTCCAGGCGGTTTCGTTTCAGCGTCTAATATAAGTGCCTAAACTCTCGGCATTTCTTTTAAAGCTGTCCACTTTTGTTATGTTACGTACATACATTTCTGGACCTCCAACTCTTCCAACTTGCTTTTCAACCCTGTAAATTTTTCACTCCACAAAGCTTTACTTTTAAATCGATCAATTGCATTTCTAGAGATTCAGTATCAATTCCAAATGCCTCAATGTGGATTTCATTACTGTTTGTGTTGAGAGGATTTACTATGAATGCTAGAGGGGTTTTGTTGGTTTTGAATTGCTCAAATCTGTCAGCAAATTCATCTTTAATTTTTTTATAACTGTGCTGAAGTAATTCGAGTCAACATTTGCACTGGTTTTATCGCGATATTGCTTTAGTAATATTTCTGAATATCTTTTTCAAAAAGAATTAATTTTTCTTCGAAACAAACCAATTCTACCAAAACATAGGTTGGGTTTCCCTTTCCTTGAAGTTTTAGATTCAGCTCATTTAATTTCGCTGTGACATCCACCATAAAGTAAAATTTTTACAACCATTTGTCGTTCTCTAATTAAGGGTGATTAATGCCTTTTTCATTGAGTAATGTATGTATTTCATTCAAGCACAAAGCAAAACGTTTCAACACCTTACCTTTGGAAAGCCATCGCACTTTATTGTGAAGAAGGAGGTCGGAATACTGAGTTTCCATTTCGCTTAAGAAATCTTTTAACTGACGATGGTAGAGTGCTTTTGACAAGATGCTGTTAACAATCTTAATTACCAAATGCATGATCTCAACTATTTCGGCCGGAAATGTTTGGGCACAAAGCCCTTCCTGGTGTATTATGCAGTGAAACGTACGAACTTCGTTGTTTATTTTGCTCTGAAGAACCGTTGTTGCCCCTTTATTTTTTCCTATCATACTTCTGGCTCCATCAGTTGCTATTGAAACAATTTTATTTAAATCGATCTTATTATCTTGAAGGCATTTTGCACGGCATTCGCTATATCTTCCTCTCTAGTTTCTCCCGAGAGCGGTAGCAATCCTAAAAGTTCTATTGGACCTTGGGAAGATATATACCTGACAAATAGGGCAACTTGTGCCGTATCTTTTGTGTCGCAAGACTCATCTACAGAAAATGATAAGGCAGAAGAAAGTTGAATATCTTCCACCTGCAAATACGTTACGTTTGAAGACATTTTAGTTTTTCTATCTTGTACTGTTTTAGCAGATGGTGGCAAATCTTCGATATTTTTTTCAAGATTTCTGGTTTGTTTTAGAAATTACGAAACAGTTCCTCAGATGCATGTATGACATACTTACCACGTGTCATGGGGGTGAGTGAGTGAATATTAACGCCGCACTGTTCAGCTACACGAGGGCTTTTGGGGACGGTCCGCGTCGTGTCACGGGGGAGGGGTGCGTGAAAAGCGAGTACAAGTGGCTGAGAAAAGAAACGGTGCCTAATCCTCGTTAATCAATTCAGAATGATTTTTAAATGTTTTTTTTTTTATAAAATAAATAATATTTGAGTATGGAACTAAAGATCCACAGCTTTACATCTAAAGATCCGCAGTTTGCCGACCCCTGGGCTAGGGGTATTCAAAGTTTTTTCTGCCGGGCCGCATACATATGTTAGCTATTTCAAGCGGGCCCCACACTATGATCAATAGGGAGGGGTGTGTGTGGAAATTCTTTGATCAAGATTAGAGAAAATTTAAAATGTGGAAATTGATCAAAATATTATAATTCCTATTTTTTTAATTATTATTTTTATTTTTTTAAATTTTGTCACTGAATTTTTTTCTTAATGGGAAGCATTTAAGACTATTCTTTCACAATTCATGCATCAGTAAACGGTTTCATATGATAACCAATGATATAACAAATTTCATAGGGTGCCTTTGTTATCGCTGAGACATTACCACTGACAAATATGTTTTTTTGCTGTTGTAAAGATTATTCAAGAAAGCCTATTTATCATTTCTTGAAAGAGATCTTCGAGGAAAAGTTTCATTGAACGATTCCAGTTTATTGGAATTTTTTAAATACACTTTCGTGACAAATCAAACAATTAATGAACCATGCTTGTTTTTTACTACAAACTAGCCAACTTCCTAATCTTCTTGAAACAATCTATTTTCTTCGAATATTTTTCACTTGCATCATATGAAAGATAGTTAAAAATTAGTTCCACTCACAAAATGATCGGTACTCCACTGTTATCTATTATCACAAATCAGAAAAAACATATCAATTCGCACCCATACGACATCGACAGCATAAAGCAAAATTGTTATATTTGATTTTTTAACGAAGAATTTTCCACCAAATTTTCATAAATAGCTAAATGAATTTCTCAGGCAATGGGTTATGACCTGGACACTTAAAAAAGGTCCGGTGGACCGTAGGTTGAATATCGCTGGACTAGACTATTTTTCTAATGACAATTTTACTTTTAGAAATGGATGATGGAGGAAATAAATCTTTAATTAAATATCATTTTGCAAATAGTTCCAATTTAAAAATTTAATAAAGAAAAACAACATAATAATTATCCTATTACTTAAAAGTATTATTACTTTAAAGCAACATATACATTATTTAATATGTATTTTGTTAATTTGTACGGTTTATTAAGATCGTATTGTAGCTTTAGCGTCAAAGTGCATTATTATTGCATTCAATACATTATTATTGTATAAGGGGTACGATAAAAATTATGATTGAAAATTGGGTTGCCAGTATTGAAAGTTTGAGAACACTGTGTTAATCGAACTAAAAAGTAAAAAAATGGGCAGATGTTTATATTATGGTAAGCAATTGCTGACACATCCACCCCTTTTCCTCATAAAGAACACTTTTATTTGTATGTTGTATTAACCATGAGCATTTTTACCTTAGGGCTGTAACTTTATCTTTTAGTCGTCAAATCTGGAAATGGGAAAATCGAGTGCATGTGATGCATGAGATGTTGCATGTGATGTTGAGCCCAACACATGCAACTTCTTCCTTGGCCTGCTTATTCGTCGGACACATCGCCTGTTGAGCACGTGCGGGATTTAGTTAGTCGGCGTCTCGCTTGCGATCCGCGTCCTGCAGCTTCAGAAGACGAACTTTTGCTGCGCATACAAGCAACATGGGATTCTCTTCCACAAGCAGGCAAAAAAATCTGTTCGACTCCAAACCACGTTGTAAAGAAGCACTTATTGCACCGCGTGGTGGCTACACCAAATACTGATTTCGGATATTAAAAAAAAATTTTTTTTTTTCATTTGAAAATTTTATCTTTTTTTTTTACTAATACAAGTCGTTTGTGACAAATTTCATTTAATTCTGATGATTCCTTCATGGTGTTGCCTTTTTACAAACAATAGCATATGAATAAAAATCGAGATAGGATAATCTTTTCATTTTTATTAAACTACTTATCATTTAAAAATTTTTTTTCTGCAAGGAGAAACAATGACCTGAATGGAATTTTTCACAAAATTCATCTGCTACTAAATTTATTACTTTTAAAAAATCCCCCCCCCCCCCGATAATATGTGTAAAATTCAGTTTTGAGATCAAAGTAAAATTTTAATCACATGCAGTAAATGTACTGCATTTATTTAGTATAAACCTTGAATCTCTCGTAAAAAATGATGGATGTGCTTCTTTTAAATAAAGATTTGAGAAACTTAATAGTTATCGATTCGATGTATTTTAAATGAAGCTTAAAGTAACAAAATTCACAAATAAATGATACGTTGGAATAAATTTACAATCTTCTCAGTCAGATATAATAATAAAAAATAATTGATTGATTGATCGAACTCTTTATACTAAACCTGAAAATTGTTCAACATCATTATTTATTCATAGACAAGTTATGTTATATTATGAATGTCAATAGTTAGTTCAATTACCATTTCAAATGTAGTCATGATAAGGATGTACTTAACTCACATCTTTTTCTATTTCCCTTTGCTTACTTTCTTCTGTTAGAGGAAACTTCGTGCTGCCATCTAGTGTGTTATGTAAAACAATATCGTAATTTTTTTTATGGAAAACATTAATATACAATGGTGGCCATATTTATGGACACTTTTCAAACCGTTAGGTATTTTACGTTTGTATGCTTATAGAAATTTTACGTTGCACAAAATGCAAAGTCAATTATATCATTTGAATAAAATTCATTTTTCATTTCAATACAAAAAACAAAATTCAAATATTTGCAACGAAACAAAAAGTTATGGGGCAATATCTATCAATATACATTAGATATTGATGATAGCAGTGAATTATCAGTGTTTTTTACGCAATAATTATTTGGTTGAAAACGTCCAGTGGTATATAATTACATTTGTTATATAAAACAGGCATTAAATTTTCTTATTATGACGGTAGAATGGTCTCGGGGAACATGATCTCGGATGAAGTCAGAGATCATGAGCCCTGTCTTGTGGCTGTTGTTGACATTGATGAACAACTTGCCATGTTTAATCGGGCAGTTTGGAATCAAATTCACATTTGAAGACAGAGATTGGAAAATTATTTGCAGTGATTAGTTTCGGACAAATACGTAAATATACGAAATAAAATTATATTTTATCCAAAAATTATCTGAGATAATGGTTACACATTTAAATTCATTTGGGCAGAATTTCATCTCTTTTAAGGATATTTTTCATTATAAAATAATTTAACTGTTTGGCCACCGAGACTTTTAATTTTTAGTGTGCATTCATCACAACGTTATTGCAGTAGAACCGAATGGAATATTT
>BMAO01010729.1:0-16200 GCA_019973975.1 Trichonephila clavata
GATATGCAGTTTACAAAACCGGAAGTAGATCCCTACACAAATATTTTTAAGAAAGTGAATTGAAATTTTCTGAAAATGTTTTATTTAGTTCTATCTGTGTTATGAATCAAAATCTAATATTTCTGTGTATATATTTATGAATTTTATTGCTTTTTTAATGAAAATAATCATTAATTTTTCTTAAAAATCGAGTTTTTGCATAAAATTTGGCATACTTAAAAACCTTTAAAAATTATTACAAATATTTTTTCCTAATACATATAAAGATGTTATTTATGAATTGTATAAATGTTACTTGAATACATTTATTAGAATTTTCTCGTAACTGCAATTTTTCATCAAAATTTCACTAAAACGACAATTGTTATAGTGTATAAAACTCTCCAGTAAACAGCAAAAGGTTAAAAAAAAAGTCCGAATCAGTTAAACATGAAGCTAAATAGAGCTTGATCTATAAATATGGTGAGTTTAAAAAATGTACAATTAGTAGAATTTTTTTTTATATTGTATTAAAATATTGAAATGCATTTTCTGAGAAACTATGTTTTTAATTTTTTGCTTCACGGTAAGGTTCACTACAGGATGTCTTTTTATATATTGTATTGAAATTTTCAGAAAATGTTTTATTTAGTTTTATCTGTATAAAAATTATAATTTAACCTCTGTGTATATATTTATGTATTTAAGTGCATTTTTTGTGAAAAATAACATAATTTTTTTTTAGAAAATTGAGTTTCTTGCATAAAAAATGACCTGTTTCAAAAACTTTCAAAATATTACAAATCTTATAGCTCTAAGCACAGATAATGATCTTTTTTTACGTACTTTATAAATGTTATTCGAATGTATTAATTAGAATTTTCAATGTAATGTTTACCAATATTGGAATTTTCCACTACAATTTCTCTCAAAATTCCCATATATCCAAAATTTTTTTAATTTTGTGGAAATTGTACTTGAATTCCTAGTTTTATGCCCCGTTTTAAATATAAAAAAGTGTTTATTTAGTTTAAAATTTATATATATATATAAAAAGAGTGCTCCGAAGGTAGTCATATACCTTAAAACGCAGAGAAATTGGATAATTCAGAAATCAAATGATCAGTGACACATCTTTGAGTTCATGTTGATGCAAGTATTTAAACTGATATGACATTTGGTAAATGCATATTAGAAAATATGAAGTTACATCGAAAATATTGTTATATTTTACTGAGTTCGAACTATGTACAATAAAGTAGTTTTCCCTCACATGTATCTACAATATTTTGTTTTCTATATTCCTGTTGTAGAGTATATAATTTATTCTCTTTATATAAATAAAAATGTGAAAATTATTGTGAAATTAATTATTGAAGTAGCATTAAAATTTATTTTACACATATTTGATTTTGACATAATTTGTACACACTATTTTATTCTTGTATTTTATTATATAGTAAAATTAATATTTTTAATGCTATAATTTTTATTTATATCTTTATTTATAGGAGAAAAGTGACTCACTCACTCATCACGAGATCTTCGGAACTATTAAACCCAAGCATACTTGAAATTTAGGAAGTTTGTTTTTTGTTTAGTAGAGATCCGCTAAGAACGGTTTTGGGAAGATCGACTCTCAAGAGAGCCTAAAGGGTCGCCATAGTTAAAAATTCCTGTTTTTGAATTATTAGACATATAGACTTAAAATTAGGCAAGCGTGTTTATGTTTTTAGTAGAGATCCACTAAAAATGTATTTTGAGGAAATTGCGTGAATGGATTACGGGGTATAAAAATTAATTATACTTTTGTGTTATAAATACCAAACCTGCTCTTTTTAATCAAGAGACAATGGCTATAAGAATTTTTTTCCAAAAAAACTGAAAACTTAATACCGGGATAAATATTAGTTACATAAACTTATATAATCATAGAATACCATGCAAAACTGTGGTAGCTTAAGTATATAATTACAACAGAGTAAATTAATTATGTTCCACAAATTAAAAGTATTCTTACAAAATTTAAACATTATTCAATGCCAGAAGAAGTTCTTGATTATTTTAATGCGGTTATAAACTTCCAATAAAATAAGCCATCTTTTGTTGGGGATAAAATAAAAAAATTTACATGCATGGAAATCTGGAATTTCTTTTTCCTAATTCATTTTCAATTAATTTTCTACTAGGAGGCAGTTTCATTCAGTTTTACACATTCGCTGTATTATTTTCAATGTGTAAATTGCTTGTTAATAAACTTGATGTGAGACTTAAATAAAATTAACAACTAAGTATCAAACAGTTTGAATATTTAGCAATTTAAGCAATGCTGTTTGAGCATACACAAGACACATCACTGTTTGAAAAATAAATGATACTCAACAACAAATAATGCCCTTAAAGGGTTTTGGTAATTATAAACATACTTTCTCAGAGCCACTTGAGAATGTTATGTTATTTTATTTTATGCAAACTCATGAGCAATTTATCTTCCCTTGTTTTCTTGGAATAAAGTTTCTGTGCTTCAGGCAAGACTCGTTAGGATTAAGCTTTTGATGTTAAGACATATAAATGAAATAATTTCTATGAAGAAAATACTCACGTGACATTAAATAATTTATGGTAATTTTCATGGTTCATCGTTCTTGTATTATTTTTGCTGTGAGATTTCCATTTCACTGGATAAAAATTTCAGTAGACTTTTAATTATGGTAACTATTAATAAAGTTTCAATTTATGTGAAAATAAAAAAAAAATTCATTATCTTCCCTGCCATATTGCGAGAGAGTTTTATGATTTCAATTTACTTCTGTTGCTAATGCCACCCGTCTGACGAAGTCAGATCGAGGCCCACGAAATTCATCATGGCATCGGGCTATATTGTACGCCTGTCGTTAGCCGTAGGTTTGAGCACCATGCAGGTGACAGTACGTTTTGGCTCGGTTCTACCCAATTTTGTGGAGAACACCCTGGGAGTGGGCAGGGGTTTTCCCACCTCTCTTCCCCTTCCACCAACCACACGAGAGGACTTGTGGCTCGACGGCTATTTAGAGAGTACCCCCATGCCGTGAAGGCACTATACATTTACAAAAATCCATGTCTTCTCCGGGATTCGAACCCAGGCCCTGCGGAACAGCAAGCCAGCGTCACTAACCACTATATCGGATGGGCGACCCATTTACTTCTCCTTGATTAACCTCTTAAGCACTGCTTTATGATAAAAAAATGAAATGTTATTTATTGATAAAAAGGTATATTTAATACTTACACTATTATACTTTACGATGAATAACACCCCAACAGCATTGTTTGATATAAGAATTTCGCCGTGTGAAAGCACGGTAATTTATACAAAAGGCATTATATATTGTAACGAGTTATCTCAGTTATCGCTCGAGATTTCCTTTTTAGAACCTACAGGGTGCCTTTTTTCATTTAATGCTATTGAATGTTTTTAAATGCCACTTTCTAACAGAGGAAACGTGATATGTTGAAGTGAAAAGCTATATAAAGTAATCTGAATTAGAAATAAACAAAGAATTGTAATTCTTCTGCCCGTTTCGCCAGCGCAGGCGATAAACTCACTGAAAACAGCACAACCGACGCTAAACGGAATATTCCGGCTGGTTACTTTTTACCACCACAGTTTCAAAACAAGTAGTGGTCATTTTTATAAATGACTTATTTTTCTTGAAACATAAAACATGTACGAAAAACCAAAGAGAACTAATATTTTTTAAAATATTTTTATGTGTAAATTGTTTGTTGTCGCCAATAACGCCACCTTGGCGAGATTTGCGAAGGCGAAACGGAAACATTGGATTGGGTTGGGTTCATTCTAACCCGGCGAATTATTATCTTCATATTGAATAGAGTTACAATACAGAAAAAGAATCTGCTCACGCATTTTGGCATTATCTTCTTTGTCAAAGGTGTGGGAAAAGGATTTTACTTTACCGTGTTATTATTGCTTCTAGTTAATTGTTATCAAGAAATATCTTCCGAGTTTATTTCAAGCTCTTGACGATATTTTTTGAGCATTGAAGCAGTGGTCTGCATTCCTTTTGCTTCTGTCAGATAAGTGAAAGTGTATTCCTTATATTAGACTGAGTTAATTGAGACTTGTGTTTTTATCTAGTAAGAGCTTCTGCATCTACTACCATGTAAATTCCGAGTCAAAATGGTTCTAGTTCGAAGTCCTCTGAGAGTTACGTGTCTCAAACTTTGGGAGTTATAACGAAAACTGTAGTAGCTTGGAGAATAACTAGTTGAATTGAGTTGAGTGGGCTCAAGTTTAGTATAAGGGGGAGGGGCTTTGGATTTGGCGATTTTTCTTTGGATTTGGTGATATTTATATAGATATTATGGTGAGATAGTGAATTCATTCTGGCTTCCGGACACTTATCGCTAAGTGAAGTAGCTTGGAGATCGATTTTGGTCGCCAAAAGAAATTGACATCTCCAAGGGCTCCCCCCCCCATACTACACTTTAACCAGTTGAGTGTTTCATTAATGTTGCTCAAAAAGCAGCACGAGAGCTATTGGCGACGAACCTCGTAATTTTGAACCATGGCTAAGCGACTAAGACTACACCTGAGCTGGCACCCCACAAGTTAAATACTACGGCAACTTGAGGATTTTGAGTCCCGAGTGATTTATTGTGCATCAGTTTCTTTATGGTATTCTTCTTTAGTGGTACTAAAGTTCGAACTCAAGTCACGCCGGCTAAGAGTCTGAAATCATAACCACTAGGCTACCGTCAATATGAAGAATGAATAGAGGATTCCCGGGAAATGCCATGATTCATCGTTCGATGTTATGAAAACAATAATTGACAGTTCTGAAACTATTTACAAGTGAGAGTGAGATTTACTCAGCAGAAAAGTTTGTAACAAACATATTTCCCTTCTATCCTGTGACTCAGCTAAAAGTGTGGAAGGAAGTGAAGGATTATTCGACATGATAATTTTCAATTATTTTATTTATCACTTTAATCGACTCAAACACAAATCAATTTAACACTATAAACAGGATGATCTAGTCAGACAACAGAGGGAAGGGACGAGAGTTGCACACACACACACATTTGAGGATAATACATTTAATAACCACTTTATAATAATGGTTCTTCCTTAATATTACTTTACACGGTAGATAAGTACTTAATGTCCGCTTAACGACTTTAATACCTTAAATATCAATGTAATAGGAAGGTGACAGTACCTGTACTTAGGCAGTCTTCTAATCGATTAAAATTATCTATCACACTTCCTGACTATAATCTTTTACAAGGACATTTTAACCATTTATGGTAATGTTCACCTTGTATCTTTTTATCACCTCTAGTAAACTAAACTTCTAACCTTCTAACTTTCTGTTATCGATTGTCTTCACTCCTAACTCACTAACCCTCTTAAATCACTAACAAGAACTATATATAATAAAGTTAATTTGCATATCACGTTTCCTTCTTAGCAGAAGATTGATGAATTTTGCTGGCCCAAAGAATACCCAAGAGGATTATTAGTAGGAGGTCGCGTATAGATCCATCACAAGTTCAAACTTCTAACCTTCTAACTTTCTGTTATCGATTGTCTTCACTCCTAACTCACTAACCCTCTTAAATCACTAACAAGAACTATATATAATAAAGTTAATTTGCATATCACGTTTCCTTCTTAGCAGAAGATTGATGAATTTTGCTGGCCCCAAAGAATACCTAAGAGTATTATTAGTAGGAGATCGCGTATAGATCCATAAAAAGTTCAGATTATGAACATACCTGAAGTCAATAGTGCATCATTGAAGCTAAATGGACTCGATTCATCTGAAGTCATATTCACAGGATAATACCCTCAACAAATTCCCACGTGTTTGATTCGACTGAATATTTTGGCAAATTTTCGAATTTGCATTTACTATCATACAACAAAATAAAAAATCCTTTCTTTCTTTTAACTTAAAAAAAATACAATTTTTTTTATGCATTACTGATAACTTTATAAATATATATATACACTCAAGAGCCAAAACATTATGACAACCCCTACATTTTGCAATGAACTCGCCTGGATGACGTGAAAGGCACGTGATCAGGGGAAGTGGTATTTAACTGCTGCTGGAGAGTCTGAAGAATCATTCTTTTACTTACGTCTGTGTGTGATGGGAAAGGCTGCGGATCTAAGCGACTTTGATAGAGGGCAGATTGTAATAGCTCGAAGTCTCGCAACAGGTATTTCCGAAACTGCATGACTCGCGGGTTGTTCGTGATCTACAGTTGTTAGTACTTATGCAAAGTGGATGGATGACGGTGAAACCAGCAGTAGACGACATGATGTTGGACATCCACACGCTATCAAAGAAAAAAGGTCGTCGGAAACTGTCTCGCATGGTGAAGCAAACCCGGAGCCAGACAGTGTCAGATGCAGAGCCAAGTAGAATAGTATCAAAGCACACTGTTCAGCGGACACTGTTGGATATGGGGCTACGCAGCAAACGTCCCACTCGTGTAACTTTGCTGACCAAGCGTCATTTTCAACTGCGCCTGCGCTGTGCCCGCGAACATCGCGACTGGTCCACGGATCAGTGGGAGACAGTTGCCTGGTCAGATGAATCACGGTTTGTCATTCATCACGCGGATGGACGTGTCAGGATACGCCGTCTTCCATGCGAACAGTTGCTCCCTCAATGTACAGTAGGTCATACACAGGCCGGTGGTGGCGGTATTATGCTTTGGCGTCTCTGGGACCCGTGGTTGTGGTAGAGCAGACCATGAATGCCACAGGGTATCTGAACATCATTGCGGACCAATTGCACCCTTACATGGCTTCTGTTTTTCCAGATGGAAATGGAATGTTCCAACAGGACAACGCCCCATGTCACAAGGCTAAAATTGTGTTGGAGTGGTTCCAGGAACATGATGCTGAATTCCAGTTAATGTCCTGGTCACCTAACTCACCGGGTCTCAATCCGATAGAACACATTTGGGATGTCATGGGACGGCAGCTCAGAGTTCAAAGACCACCAATTCGCAATATCTCGGATTTGAGTGACCGTTTCTTAAACATCTGGTACAATCTGTCTCCGGCAATCTACCAAGGGCTTGTGGCATCCATGCCAAAGCGGGTTGAATGCTGTGTTGCACGCCAGAGGTGGGCCAACTCATTATTGACAGGTGGTCATTATGTTTTGTCTCTTGAGTCTATATATATTTTTTAATTTCACATTAATAACTATTTGTTTTTGTACATATGCAAGTATGATTTTATTGAAAATTCTTTAAAATTTAAATGATTATCTGATTTTTCCCCATTTTATGTTTTGTTTCTTTAATTGCTCAAATTGTATATGCCTTATTACAATATTAAATAAATATTCCCATACAATTAATATGCTTCAATAATTTCATTTCGTATTTTATTGCTTTTCAGGCTGAGTATTTGACAAAAATGAAACATAAATTGCTCATTTTTTCCCTTCATGAAAATTTGCTTTAAAAAAATATTCCCAACTTTCGTAATCCCTTTTAAACGATGAATTAATAAATACAGTTTAAAAGTATTTGAAAAAAATTTGCATGAAAAATTTGGAAATGCTTTTAGTCTATAGCAATTTTTACTTGCTCTTCACTATTCTTCTCATAGCTTTTAGTTTAAGTAAATCTTTACATATATTTTGGTGTAAGTAAATTATGGGTGATATTGCAAAAGGAGCACAAAAACATATATTAAAGTAATAGCATAAGGCTCGGTGTGACTTAACGGGGAATGTAAAAGTTTCAGGAGCTTAAAAAACATAACTTTAACTTAAAGTGCAGGCTGCATTGAAAAATATCGATTGAAAACTTTTACTTTACTGGTTTATTATAATACGGTTAGGATTTACGTAAAGTGTTAGCATCATATGTGTTAGTATTATCTTCCAAAAGTTAAAGAATGATCAGGAAAACTGGGATTGTAAAAATTTGTTCCTGGGAACTTAATGAAATTTGGCAAACACATTAGTGAAACTGTTCGTTGTAAGCTAGCCACAAAAGAAAAACAATAAGCTTGAAATTTTCATCTTGAATATACACAAAATGGTAACGAGCCACACATATATGTGATTACATCTAACAGTTTCACAGACACGATAGTGATCTTCCATGCTAAAAATGAAGATATTCATTAATGCAGCTTGCAATGAAGCCCCTTTTACTTTGTTAAATCTATTCAAAGGCCTTGAAAAGATGCAAAAAGTTTATGTTAATTGCAATAATACATTTCCCTAGAACATTCCAGAGAAAGTAAGGATGTTTGTACCAGAGAAGGTATGGATGTGTATCGGGCTGAAGTCCTCATGAGAGGATGGTGGTAGGAGTAGAGGGGTTGAGATATTGGGGACCTTCGGACCACTCTTCTATGTGTTATTCCTCAGAACTAGGGTGGAGCGTGGACTGATGTTGTACTGTCACCTGTATGGTGCCCAACAAACGACAGACATTATCTATACCAGGGGTTGGCAACCTATGGCACGCATACCACATGTGGCACGTGGTACAATTCTCAGTGGCACTCTGCACTATCGATTTTGAAAATTTGTCAATTTTGAGTGAATGGAAGTTGATAAATTTGTAATGGATCTTATTTGACAAATATCTTCAGAATTATATAGATTTACGGAATTACACTAAAAAATATGAAGGATTACAGCTATTTTGTAAGTTATTGAATGTCATTGCTGGAGAAATTTAATTATTTGAAGAGTGAAAATTGCATGTATTTCGCTTTGCTTTTGGTTCTACATACCTAAGTAAAAAATCTTGCCTCATGTGAGAAATATTTCGAGTCCGCAGAGAAGTTGGTTAACACTTGAATGCTCATTATCATGTCAAATTGAAAAAAATAGTCACACATTATAACCCTGATTTTCCGATATGAAAGTAGTGTGGTTCAAGCCCAGGTTCGCATTAAAATTTTAATTTATATTTTTATATTTAACTATAATGAAGGGAAATACTTATATTTTATGTTGTCTCTTATTTTAATAAATATGTTTAAAAATGCATAATACATATACAACTTTATTTTTTAAAATTTTTGTTGAAGAAATAGTTATATTTTATGCTGCTTATTTTTATGTAAGAAATATCTTAAAATGATGCAAATTTAACATAAAAAAACTGTAAATATCTATATTATTGACCTCTATTCTCTAGTTCTGCATGCATCATCGCGGGAATCGAATTTTTTCAAAAGTGTTCTGCTGTGTGGCACGCTGAAATGTATTGGTAGATTGGTTTGGCACGCCGAAGTTAAAAGTTTGCTGACCCCTAATCTATACTTTCTTGCCACGATGAATTTCCGGGTCCTCGATCTGATTTTTTTCTCAATCGGATGGGATAAGAAACAACAGAAGATCCCAAAATATTAAATCGGGTTCAAGACCGGAGGATATGTTAGCCAACCCATACACACACAATAGTCTCCACCACAACCAAGCTCTACGTGGTCTAGGTTCATTTTTCAAGATGAAGAAGCCACCTACAGTACCTTCGTAAAGACGATCAATTAGATCCCCATTGCTTCTCTATGTAACTAATAATCAACTCTTAGAATGATTACAAGGCAGTGTGGTCATCAAAAGAAATACTGCCTTCACACATACATTAAACCTACCAAATCTGCAATTTCACAGATTTGATTGGAATAAGAATCAGTTGAAGCTTAAGTAAATATCTTCTTGAATCATTGTGCGAACAACCTTTTCTTCCTATGGCTAATGTTAGGAGCATGTGCATTGTTCAGAAGATCTTTCATACAACCTTCCTCCACATTAAACCTTCTTTGTAAAGGTGATCTAAATAATATCCCCTCAATAGCTGCTACAAAAACACATGAGCGTGAAGTTTTTGTATCTTTTTCCAATGAGTGAGGAATAAGAATAATTTTTTACACTTTTAGATCTATATTTTTTCGAGTGTACCTTAGAAAGCGATTACCTTTTTAGGAATACTGTTCAAAGTTTATAACTTACAAAAGAACACAAACATTAAATTATCAGTCATGATTTTTCAAGGGAATTTTTCTTGACTAACGTCTGAAGCTACTTAACAGTGTTATTTGATATGAGATATAAATTTTGTAAAGAACTGTGATATTTGAAAGTGAGTAATACTATTTAAATAGAATAGTGTAATGAATGAAAGAGAAAGAAAAATGAGTAGTGAGGAAAAGACAGAAGAAAGATACGAGTACGATAAAAAATAGATTATGATGATATAAGATTTCTAAATAGATGGTAGGAGAGAGAGAATACTATTTTAAAGATCATAAAATGAGTACACATTACTATAATTCTTGATTCCACAAATTGAATTTATTTTGATCATTATTTATTTAATAGGAAAATTCCGCATTTTAAATGCTCACTTCTATTGATTACTTCAAAATAAGCCTAATTACAAAATCTATTCAATACTTAAACAGAAATCCCAAATAATGGGTTTTAGTAATTTCTATATATTACATTACAATATATTTTCTTATCCCAAACCTTGTGGATAAATATATATATATGCATACATATACATGTATGTTTATTATTTTACAATATCTGTACTTAGATCGCTGAATCTGGCAACAGCTGATGTTACTGTTTTTTTTAATTTTATTCGAGCACTTTTTTTAATGCTTCTTTGGGTATGGAACCTTTTTTTAATAATGTATTTAGAGCTTTTATCCGTTATATACCATAAGATTTTACTCACAATTTATAATCATAAAATTGGTTAAACATCTCTTTTTAAATAAATAAGTTCTATGTGTGAAATGTTAATAAAAATAATGCAGCATCTGTATCTTTATTGTTTCCAACACACACACACATTTCAAGTATCTATTTTAATCTATAATAATTAAATATTTTTTGTCTGTCAAGTAGACCACATTAAAAATTATATTTATATGTATGTATATATATATATATATATATATATATATATATATATATATCCTAACAAACTCATGATTAAAGAAATTCATACATAAATAGGCGCAAAGCAGCCACATAAATGCATGAAATATGTATGGAAAAAAAATTTTATATAAAATATAGAACATAACAGGAAAAAAAAATAATCATAAGATCAAATATCTAATGAAATACAAATAAGAACCTAGCGAGTCAAAATGCAATTTCGGACTTAGGACCGAATAAGTGGGGTTAAACTAGTTTGAAGGCGCCAACCTTCCCCCTTTGCAACTCGGTAGGAAAGACCAAAATAAAATAAATAGAAATTTAAAGTATAAAAATTCTAATTATATAAATACCAAAGTATAAAAAATCCAAAGTATAAAAAATCCAAAGTATAAAAAATCTCATAGAAATATGAAAGAACAACCGACTACTATTAAGCAAAAAATTCTCCCAAAATGCTTAAGCAGAAAAATATCAAAAGAATTACCCAGTAAAAGGATTCTTCCAAATTCTTCTCTACATTTTGACAACCAACCAATTTTCTACTTTTGTGACAACCAACCAAGTTATAGCCTACCAAATTTGAATGTCATCTTTCTTGGCGTCTTCCTTACAAGCTGGTATAAAGGATGCGTTTAAGTGCAATTTAGATTTTTATCACAACATATAAAAGCTTTCCATTGGTTTCAAGAGTGTTGGATCTCCTGGAATAAGCTCTGTGAGCAGAAGTTTTAAAATCTTTTTGGAAGAATCCTTTTACTGGGAAATTCTTGAGATATTTCTTCTTAAACATTTTGGGAGAATTTTTTGCTTAATAGTAGTCGGTTGTTCTTTCATATTTCTATGAGATTTTTTATACTTTGGATTTTTTATACTTAGAATTTTTATACTTTAAATTTCTATTTATTTTATTTTGGTCTTTCCTACCGAGTTGCAAAGGGGGAAGGTTTTCGCCTTCAAACTAGTTTAACCCCACTTATTCGGTCCTAAGTCCGAAATTGCATTTTGACTCGCTAGGTTCTTATTTGTATTTCATTAGATTTGATCTTAATTTTTTTTCCCTGTTATGTTCTATATTTATATAAAATTTTTTTCCATATATATATATATATATATATGCAACTTTTTAATCTCAA
This sequence comes from Trichonephila clavata, assembly GCA_019973975.1. Lineage (NCBI taxonomy): Eukaryota > Metazoa > Arthropoda > Arachnida > Araneae > Nephilidae > Trichonephila > Trichonephila clavata. The sequence continues at coordinate 12,071 of BMAO01010729.1, forward strand.
TAAACTGAAGCATAAATAAATGTTAAATGCTAATATCCTACAAATGAAACCTGGTCAATAAATGTTAATCCTTTATAAAATAAAAATAATTATCCAATTCCAAAAGTTTGTTCTTTAAGTTACTTACAATTTTTAAATAAGCCAAGTTCTTAAGCAGTTAAGCTAATGTGATTTTGCTTACACAATTTTACTTTCCATTTTTGCAATGTATCGTAAGGCACTGTTATTCAACTATAGAATTCTAATCGAAATTATTCTATCGACTGAACTTTAAGTACTTCCCGGAGGCAATTAGGGTGAGATAGTTATTATACTCCCTTTATTGATTTTATTCCTCCTTATCCTGAATTTTCAAGCTTATCATTCAGTCGTTTGGATCATTTGATATTCATTCAATAGCACTTGAGAGAGAAATTTCTGAGCTTAATCAGCAGATATCTCGCAAGATTGCTTAACTGGTTAATGTGATCAAAAATAATCTTCGATAAATTATTAAAGTCGGAAAGTATACCGGTTTAAGAATGTTACTAATAAAAAGTAACTGTACAAAATTGAAGATACATATTTTATAACAATAAGAAAGATAAAAAAAAGTCAAATGACTCATTTTTTTTAGAATATTTCATTAATTTAAATATGTAATGGCAAATTAGTTTAATTCGAATGCGCGTGAAATTTTATTATACTTTAGAAAAAATATTTGAAAATATACACGTTTGCTTATTAATCTAATTAAAATTAAGAATACGAAAAGGGAAGTGAAACAATTTTATTTAACTTAATAAACAAGTTTTTATTTTACTTTTGTTTGTATAATTTTAAAATATTTTTAAAATGTAGTCGTCTGCTCATTAAACTTTTTAAAATTATAGGAATGGAATAAATGTTAATTAAAACATTCTTATGAAATCATATTTATTTCATTTTTGTTACATCGAGACAAACTTCAAATAAAATCATTTCTTCGAGACTTCTGAGCACGATGTACATGATAAAAACAAAAGTTTTTAAAACTAAACTCTAAAAATATATACTTTGCATATGCTTCTGTTGTTTTTCCCCTTTTGCTCTGCATATGTGTCAAATATATGTTTCTGTTTTCAGAAAGAGGTTTAGAAAGTTAACCTTCAAACATAACAATACTTTTTATCGTGTAAATTTTTAAAAACAAGGCTTATACAGATTTTTCACTATATAGTCTACCACAAATTTGCAAAGATGTTACTGCAAATCCTTTTTGTTCTCTTAGTTAAGATTCAATTTATTTTTATTTATATATCCTAAAACTAAGGTGATTAAATATAAATTCTTAAGGCTGTCTTCGGTAAAAGTACAAGAGCTTAAGCTAAACGCGAAGTTCATTTTCAGACAGAAAAATGCCTCAATTTCCATGGAAATTTGCAATATTATAACTCATTCCTCTTTTAACAATATAGTGTTTTTAAAAATTTCAAAATACTTCCATGGATATTTTCTTTTCCGTTTTAATATGTGAAGGTATAGCCCAGGGGTGGTGATCCTTTATGGATCAATGAACCATTTTTTCTAAAGAAGTGTTTAATGAGGTGCCGTCAAATATTGACGTGCCGTCAAATAATTTTAATTTGTGAAATATTATTGGGAAAATAATAAAAATACTAACACAAAACTCTATTTAGTACGAAAAAATACCTTTTGCACTGTATAGTTATAAATATTTTACTTTATACGTGTAATTCTAATCAAAGTAACATTAGTGTGACTTTTGTTGTTGCAGATTGGATGACAAATAACTTTTATTAGGATTGTAAAATATTACTTTTTTCAGAATAAATTCTGAATTTTAGTCATCTGCCAAACGGTTTCTAAGCATTTATTTTTATTGAGGCTCATTTTTTGATAAAAAAAAGTTTGTGATTTGTTTCAAAATACCGTTTACAGACGATGTCTTGCCTACCATGCAGGTTTCTCGATCCGCCAAATTTGAAATTCTCTGTTATACTTACTATTTTGCATTTTTGTCCTTTTTCGTAACTAACCATGTTAAATAACAGCGGCCGATCACTCGTGTTTGTTCGTAACACTCCATAGCGAACTTTGAAAATTTGAAATAAAATGCAAATCATTTTGATCCCTAAAGTGCCAAAAATATTATGTCGCATGCCATCAATGGCACGCATGCCACTGGTTAGGCATCTCTGGTGTAGTCCAATCAACAATACGTTACAGGAGAAAAAAACGAAACACATTTAATACAAGAAAAATTGAATCAACTCGATTAAAAATGGGAAGTATGATAAAATATACTGCATTCTAAAGAATAGTGAAGCCAGAATATAATATTTAAAAAATTTTCATTTCTTTTATATCTGAAAATTTTTTCCAAATTCGGGTCCTATTCTTTAACATTAACCGGAGACAACCTTTAGACAATAATAAAAAAATTCAAAAAAAAAAATACTACTTTTCGCTTTTATTTGCATTATTTAACAAATACCAAGCACACACAAAAATTCTCCCTGTACATAAATGGGCGCAATGTTAAATCCCCGTGCATAAGCAATTTTTGCCATTTATTGAACAGTTGAAACATCCCCATTTTGAAATCTCCAAATACTTAAACCAATCCCTGTACAACATCAACAACCCAAATCTCAGAGACAGAGGATTTATTAATAGATTATTTGGAATTTCAGTTTCAGGGGACCTAGCATTCCAATCCTGCAGTCAACTTGAGATATGCAGTGAATTCCACCAAAAGGATCTGATTTATTTCCTTCTCAACGCATCCTCACCTTGGAATTTCGCTTGTCAACCTGGGTATCATGTTAACGAGTTTGCGCAAGTGCTAAGTTTCTAAATCTTTATCGCATGGTTTCGACTATCAGTCAGCAAAGCAATTTGCATTCTGCATCTACTCTCATCTTTCAGTTACAGTTTCAGCATGACTAAAGAGAATCAGCTGTTGACTATCGATTAGATCTGATGTGGGTGTTAGGGGCTTCATCGATATATTACAGGATATCATTGGCATTAAATTTAAATGTAATTTTTGTCAGAATGTGTCGAGAGTGTTAATTTTATTAACGGTTGAAAATTTGAACAAGATATATATATATGTATATAAAGAGAGAGAAAGTGAACTAATAGTAGGAATTGAAAAAAGAGCGTGATTTGTCTGCATTGTTGTAACAATTCCATTGTTACAACGATGGAGACGAATCTACGTTGGCGTCCAGAACCGGTAATTAATCAAATTAATTAACCGTAATTAATGAATTAATATTTGAAAAAACTGTATTAACATACAAGTTTTTAAGTCATCTACTACATGTTTAAAAAATTATTTGAACTTGATTGGATGAATAGAATTAAAGATATATATTATTATAATATATATAATATATATAATATATATATATATATATATATATATATATATGTATATAGGGAGAGAGTGAGCTAATATAGTAGGAGTTGAAAAAAGAAGACTGAAACCACATTCTAATAAACTTAGAACAATTTTAAAGCAACTGAATAATGGGGTAGCAGAGAAAAGAAGGAAAATTTTTACAAAAATTTTGCTTTAAAACAAAAAATGAAGTAGATTTCAAAATTACCTTACATAGGTAGCTTTGTTAAATTTCAAGACTATATTTCACGTTTGTTATGTCTTGCTGATGGTTCTAAAGAGTTTGAGATTTAATTCTTGAAAATACACTTTTTGTGTTCATTTTAAAGATAAATATTGTATTAAATTTAATCGTATAAAATTAATATTATTTTTTTTTTATTTTGGTTTAAAATAACGTCTGCACTTTTCTTAAAATCATATTCTAATCACCTGTTGCTTAGAATAGTGGTGCATCATGATAAACAGAGTAATAGATAAATATTTGATAGAATATTTTGATTAAAATGTAAAGAGTTATTTTGGTTCAGTTTCCTTCCACACTCAAATATAATGAACGACATAAACTACCAATTAGTTTAGGAATATGAAACTAACTAGGCCATGATTATTCATGATTTGGGTGAATCGTAAGTTTATAGATGGTTTCCTCGAATTCTAAGAATATTGATGAATCTATTAAGCTATATAGACCATATTTATTTATTTTGATTTAGGCTCGATTAGTTTGGATGTATCT